>CAXDID010000064.1:0-104621 GCA_963988835.1 Hexamita inflata
TTTCCTAGCCAGCACCCTCGATTGACTTATAAAGCTTTGTTCCCTGCTTAATGTACAAGCAGCCAACACCCTTTGGAGCGTACATCTTATGACCAGCTAATGTGATTAAATCGGCTTCAGTTGTTACTGGTATCTTTCCACTAGCTTATGACGCATCCATGTGCAATTTAATGCTCATTTTGTTCGCGTTGTTGAAATTAGATACTATGCTGAATATATCAGCTTGTGGATTCACTGTATAATTTCGTTGATGGCCAACATTATTGTTGCAAGCTTTTTGTATCCGTAGTTAAGGATTCAGATAAAGTCCTGTAAATTGATGGAAACCAAAGTTATCAACGTTCAAAACAGTTACTCTGGCATTGTAAAGCTGTTTGCAAACTCTAAGCACGTTTTCTACAGCAGGATGCTCAAATGAACTAGTTGCAATATGTGGTTAGTGATTACCATTTACATAAGCGGATAACTACAGTGGTGGGCCCTCGAAATGCTTTTTTGAATTAGGAAGAAGAATGAAGTTTATTATTTGAATCTTACTTATATCACTATCCGGCTCAATAATGAGTGTGTTCTCCCTCCTCATCAATACACTCCATGACTCTATTTACTATTGATTTGTAAAGTGCTTCAATCACATCAAGGCCTGGTTGAGCCTTGGATAGCTGTGCTACAATAATTAACGTATATAACTCTGTATATACTTCAATAATAAGTTTCAACTTTACCCAACGTTGTATAATTTAACAATCAAGAAAATTGATTTCTCATTATGATATGGAAGTGGAAGATCATAAGTAAAATAACTGTTGTTTTAGAGTAGCATCAATATATTATTTAATGCTGGGCCCGACTAACCCACTTGATTCCATTCTTCAAGAAACAAAAAGGCATTCATTATTTGTATTTTGAGAATGAAAGCGACTGTAACTACCTGAATTATAATTCTAATTAAGCGATGTACCCAAACTTCATCTTGAGCTCCCGGTTGAGATTGAAAGAAAAAGTCCTCCATTGTTTTTCGTGATTAAGAAATACCTAAAATCGTTTAGATTGACCCAGTTAAAGATGAACACCGAGGTCCTCTGCGGATCCAGTGCTTGCGCTACTAGTTATAAATTACATATTGCGTCCGTACACCAATTGTTGGATCCTCTTATTCTTTTCTCCAATCAGGCTTAACTACCATATATTTTCGAGATAAAATCTTTCATAAATTAGTTTTGTTGACTAAAACGTAGAAATTACACAGGGACATCTTAAACGAGTGATATAACTAGTTCAGATTGGTACAATATTTTATGAATTCATCCGTTGGACCCAGAAATGAAGAGAATACAAACGCTTCAGAACTGCCTAAGTTTGTTAAGTGAATTAGTTGACCTTCCCTAAACATCTTCTACCGCGTTTATTTTTGTCATTGCCGTCCTTTTATTGCATGTGGTAATTTCTATTTTTCCTTTTTGGAATATTAAATACCGACTTTGAATAGTTGATTATGGTCTAATACGATCGAAATCATATTTTTGGCCCTCTTGTGTTAATGAGTAGTTCATGAATAATCTCCAACTTGAGATTATATATTGGAATTTGTCATCCGCATTAGAAGTGGCAAAATATTTTAATATATAATTACTCACATAGTAAACAAGAAAAAGCAATTCCACCTCCCATAACTGTACACCTTAGATTGCCATGTTGTTAGATTCTGTACCACCAGATGTGAAAACTATTTCACTGGGTTGACAATCAATTAGTGACGCAGTTTACTTACGAGCGAGGTTGAGAGATTATTTTGCTTCAACACCATAAACATGAGAGGATGATGGATTTCCAAAACAATTCGAAATAAATTCGTTTTCTTTTTACTGTGATAATAAAGATTCTGCCATCATTTATCTAATTTAAGGATGAATTGGTGTTGTACCGTTATAATCTAAATAGATTGGGTTCATAGATTGGGAGTGGTAATCTTTACTTTATTTGATAGGCATTATATAATTATGATAATAATTTAAATGAAATTGTTGACCGTTTTAGTAAATACAGGATGGTGCAGTTTTTACTGCAAGGAAACCGCTGACTGGATTGAATTAATATTTTACAAAAAGAATACTATGATATAATTAGCAATATTTATAAAATATTGGAAATCAAATTTCACTAATTTTATCGAATTTATTTTTACAGCTTCCTTCAGTTCGTCTCATCCTCTTCTGCAGGAGTAGTTGGGTACCTCCATAAGCTCCATGTCCACGACTTTAAAGTTTCCTTTTAGCTTTCGTCTACAAAATTTTCTATTTTCCAAATATTTACTTCTTTGAAAACTGAAAATAATTGCATGAGCGAATTTTGGATTGAACTCTGGTTTTGAAACAGAGGACCCATGCGGGAACATAATAACACTGGCCATCCTGACTTAGTTATTTCTTCATGAGAGGTGAGGAACTCTAAGATTTCAACTTTAAAAAGAAGTTCAAAGTATCAACTTCTTTGCATTGTTAACAAACGCATCGTCTCTCCGAACATTATATGTGGTAATTTCACTGTAAGCTACTAGTTTAATAGAATTAAACCGCAAATTAGTGAAATTTTCAAAACGCTTGAAGACTGTTTCGAATATCATGGTAAATACAATTATCAGGTGGGTTCATTTGGTGAAGTTATTGGTCGTGGTTGACCTAACTTTGAGTGAAGAATTAATTTATTTTTGAACTTTTCATTAATTCAGAAGGAACCACAGTTCAAACAACTCGTTGTCTTAATTCAAGAAAAAATTACTGTTCGGAAGCAACAATATCCATTGACTTGTACTAGTTCACAACAAAGGTTGAGATTTAAGTAAAATTAACTAAAAATCAAGATTCGTCTTGATTTAGTATTAGTAAACTTCTGTAAATCTCCAGTTACGAAAAAGCTCGGTTTAAAAGCAATTTGGAGGGTCCTGCTGCCATCACGGCTGCTGAATCTAAAACTGATTTTAGTTGATTGAATCAGAAGCGCAAAGTTATCCAGATTGTTCTCAATAACTTTAAGCCTCGAGGGAATGCTCTGAGATAGGTGGCAAGTATTGAGCTCTATTCATTCGGTTTATTTTCAACTCAGTGAAAAGTAGAGGAGTCGCTGATTGCGTGGTTCTGCGATGTCATGGTTTCTGGTAGACTCAAGAAATTAGGTGTTTGCGTAACATTGTTGGGGGTATCGACTGTCTTATATTGCTTCAGAATATATTTCTCGTAACTCATCTGTTGACTAGTATTTGTTTCTCAATTGGTGGTGTCCGAGTTGCAGTAGGTACCAGGTTCAATAGAAAAGTGATTTTACGCTTCAAATGTAAAATTCGTCCATTCACTCTTGTGATGAGCAATGTCGCCTCAATTCATTAAAAACGGAGTGGAAAATCTTGATTGATCATGCTCAATACAATGTTATTTAATTATTTTAATCCATTTCAAAAGCTAAATATGAGCGCTTTTCTATTTTGTGCCACTGTAACTAGTGAATTTTTGAGTCGAGATTTCGTCATTTTGCACGCTTTTTGATAGTTTTACTAAATTCAGAATTAAAATACGATTAATTAAATGCATCAACAAGTAATAAATGATGTAAACACAGCTAAAAAGTGTTCGCAGAAAAATATCCTGATTTTATTTCGAAGCAAATATTTGGGAAACGACTATTAAATGTTTTAAATATATATCACTCACGACTATTTGAACACAAAACTCAACATCCTGTAAATACATTAAAGCTGTTACATAAATGAGAAAGCAAAATCACTTAGATTGGAAAAAAGATGAAAACCATTTTAATAAACTTGAATATTATCAACCACGAGAATTATTAAAGTATATATATATCCCACTCACTTAACTTTCGTTTATACTAGTTCGGTCTTCTGTACAGGAACTGTAAGTTCACGCGAATGATCATTAGTTTTAGATACACCTATGTACGTTAGGCGCACCTCCGCAGCCAAGGCAACCAACGACTCGGGTACAAGCATCCAGGGGCGTAACGCGGCTGCTTCGTGCAAGCCGATCTATACGGGAATCCACCTGCGTCGTACCATCTGCGTTTCTAAGGAAGCAATGGAGCGGTTGCCGCTTTCCAATCCTGAAGGCTCGTTGATGGCATGCCCTTAGCCATACCGATCCTTGACGGCAGCTCAGCACTTTGAACCGGGGGATTTTACCTTCCGCAACCGATTTGGCCGAGCCGCATCTCAGGAAGTGGGATGCGGCGAGGAACGAGAAGCGCGATCAAATGAACCCATCATCGACCACACTAAACAAAGCTGGTATTTCAGCAATGCCACTTCAGCTCTAACGTCGGACGCCGAGCCTAATCGTTCGTTATATTATTTTTACTTAGCTATAGTAAAATAACTAATATAACTAATAAAATAACTAATATATAATTATTAATTGCGCTTAGATGTATTGTTGGATTGTTGCTGTTGAGTGAGTCATGTTATTATTTTCAAGCTGATCTTGTTTTTGAATATTTTCAAAGTTGTATGCACATCATAAAATTAAACTAATTATCACACACTGATGCAGTTAGTCAATGCCATATTTTCCAACATCTTTTGGGACTATCTTTTACATTTTACGTATATAAAGACCGTTAGTGTTATCAAAACCATATTTAAAATATGGTCAACAACAATTCTTCCAATTCAATGGAGATCCATTCCAATTTTTCCAATAACAATTTGGTAGTGGTCAACAACAAGGATAGGGACAAGGATAAGGATAAGGTCAGGGAAGATAGAGAGTAAGAATTAACTTCGGTGGTCAAGAGTTCTTCATGTGAGGTTAAATTTATTGAAAATGTTATTAAATATTTACATTAAATGAAATATACTAATTATCACACGCTGACACAGTTGACCAATACCATTTTTTCTACTAACAACATATTTTTCAACTATTTTTTACATTTTACGTAAATATACACAGTTAGTATTATCAAAACCAGTAAACTAATGCTTGGAACCAAAATCACAAGTAGTAGTCGATAGTTTTATGTTCCTGCACTGGAGCAAATATACTGGTAGTTCGCGTAAGCTGTCTCATTCACATAATCCTGAGTGACTATCGTCTTGTTATGTCTGGCTGACATCGCTAGGTCAAACTTCATTGGTTGCGTGGTTGAACTCACTTACAAACATTATTATGAACAATACTTTAAGCAGATTCGTTAAGAGGTGTACTGGCCGCATAGATTATATTTACTGGTCGCGTCTGGGTCGACTAGCTGGAACACGCTCTTGTACGATTCTGGCAAATCAACATAGTCAAACTAAACGCATTCAGAACTGGGGTCTTAACACTGCTACTTGAACCACGTAGAGCTGTTCAAGTTCTAACTGTATGTTACGTGTGAGTCTCCGCATTCAATCGCCAGCACATAATATATATAAATAATATATACATAATATATATACATATTCTGAAGTGGAAATGGTTAATATCTATTAACAGAAAATAGTTTTATATACACATGTTTAAAAACACAAAATAGCAATATTCATATTGTTTAGTTATATATATAAACTACTAAATATCACTTAAAAGACAAGCAATGCCGAAGCCCAGTCTGAAAACGAGAAAAAGACTAAAGTAAGTTAGAAAGCTGAACCTACGAAGAATATCGAAGAAAAGGCGCCTGACAAAACGAAGCCTAAGGACGCTCAGAAGCAGAAAGAGAAAAAGCCCCCAGTCTAAAAGTCACAAGATCAAAAGACCACTTAAAAGCCCCAATCGAAAAAGAAAGAGGATAAATAACCTGTCTTAGAAAAGCTTGTCAAATCATAGCCAAAAGATGGTCAAAATGAATAAAAAACGATAGCTGACGCAAAATAGGAAACCATGCCAATCTTAACGGAAGCCTAGAAGAAGAAGCAAGTTAAAGAATATCAGAAATAGTTTATCTAAAAATAGAGAGCTAAGGAAGATATCAACACGCCTAAACTCTAGGAAATAGTTAATCCACCACCGGCAATATACCCCGAAATTAGGAATTTGCAAAAACAAATAAACTAAGAAGGACCCCAGGTACCTAATCAAGTTGATGAAACGATGCATCAAAGGCAACCACCACCAAGCAATGTCAATACAACAAATCAACCTCTCGTGCAAGCCGAAGGAAATAACGAGCAAAAAGAAACTGAGAAGCGAGAACCAGTTTCTTAAAAGTAAGTTAGCGAATCAGCTGAAACTGGTCCGCTAACGACTCAGTGAGGGCCCTATTGGGTCTTTACTGAGTGGGCATAAATGACGGGTTGAGCCCGTTTTGAAAGTGGAAACACTGGCGTGCGAGAGCCCATGTTTTACTTTCGAAAGTCTCACAGTCGTTCGTTTGTGCCGTCTCGAGGAAGTGAAATGAATATAAACTACTAAATATACATGTATCATTTAGTATATTTTAGATATTTTAGATAATAACTATACGTTTCGTGTGTGTCGCCGCATTCCAAGTTGCAAGTACATAATAAAGAAACACAAGGCTTAACATTTCCCAGTTTTTCTGGGAGTTTGGAGATATTGGGAGATTTCTGGTTTTGTGTATCTTTGTAACTATCTTTGGTATATTATTAAATATAAAATATACATTGAAATCATTCATGTTTGACTGGAATCTCAGTAATAATTGGAACTGGTTAAACAAATTATTAATCTATTAAGTTATTTTCAACGACTTCCTCTCTAATAATATCTCCATCATTTTATATAATTAACTTCATTTCTGTTGGCTAATCATTCACTTGCTTTACTGTTTGTTATTTCTTTTTGATAATAACTGCAACGATTATAAGAGTAACTAATATAACGACACTAATAGGGACACACACTGCAATAGCAATTATAGAACTTTAATTTAATCTGGTCTTTTCACATACACCATTTTTTAATTTAAACGACTTTATGCACTGACAAGTTTTCGATTTTACTGCAAATAATGAATTAATATCGTTTGACTGACAAGATTTGCATCCAGTGTTACCTACTATCATTTAATTATCCCAACATGGTTCGCATTATGAATAATCGTCATAACCAAAAGAACCTTGAGCACACTTACAATATCCATTACTGTAATAGCTTAAACTTCCATATTTTCGTGAGCAACAGGATTGATCATCACAAACACAGATACCTCTCGATGAATCGTAACTTGATTAACCATTTAACCTACAACATGCGTTATTGGTACACGTACATTATTTTGATTAGGGATTAAAATCATAAAGTGATGGACATGCTTGACACACACCGAATAAATAATGTATATCTTGACCCTATTATTAGCAACATGCTTCAGAACTACAACCTTGAGCAAATACTAATTAAAGTAATTACATTTGAGGTGGTAATCTAAATATAGTAGTTTTTGTAATGTAAATGAGCTATAAATACATTATGATGTGATTAGTATGTATTAATATTTATTCTAATAAAACGTTAAGTGTATCGTTAATTCCAAAGTAAATATACTTGACCCAATAATTTGAATGTAATAAATTCATATACTAGTAAATGTGGTCTAAGTTTGTAATAAGCAAATATTAACAATCATATACTATTTCAAGCAATTATTAACTTGTTTATAATATATCAAATAAATTCAAATATTAAAGTATATCGATAATTATAATTACCATAACAATTATCAATTTGGTATAATTACCATTATGATACTATAAGATCCTACTATCTTATATTTATCTACTACATAACCTCACTCAGAAAGGGCCGCATTTTCGTTTATACAGCCTCCTACTATCTTATATATATATATATATATAATGACTCACTTAACTGTAACATTATCATCAGTATAGAGGGGTAAATCCAAGGTCGTCACCTTATATCGACGGAACAAATAAAGTCAACGTATATCGGGTAATATTTATTGACGGGTCCCTTGCCAAGTGGAGCAGGGTTCAATTCTCGGTGAGTATATATTTTAACGATATTACTACAATGTTACCCCAAATTAATAATTATAACTAAATTATGAGTTAGTATCACTTCACAATAAATTTTATTGTAAATTACCTAACTGATTAAAATATTATTAATAATTTTGAGTCTCATTGGTGTAGCGGTTAAATGTAGCCTCATTTTTTACGTCCCTTGCCTCATTTTTTACCTCAACGCGAACTTGAACGAGGTTATGTAGTATTAAGAAACTATATAGTATATCTTATATATATTTATTTACGGGTTGAGCCCGTTTTGAGGATACAAAGATGGGGATATATTAAGATTCATGATCAGATTTAGCTTAGATTTGATAATTGTTAATACATATAAAAATACAAAGTTAGTTAAAAGTCGTTGTTTGAAATAAATTATCATTAAATGTAACAACACAGGCTACCATGAGCTGTACCAACTCAATATTTTACAAATAAACACAAATACGTGATAACTGTGAGACTCATAGTAAGATTTTGGATTGTCAATGTACAAAATTAAAAAATATTTTTCCTCAGTAACCTGATGAATGTTAGATTAAATTATCAATAAAATGCTAAACGAATTTTATCAAGAACTCAATGATGTTTGAAGAGGTATATGCAAGTAAACTATGTACAATTAGTAGACTCAATGTCAGAAAGAGTATCAAAATGCAACGATGCTGGTGGTGAAGCATTCAAGTGATTCTTTAAATCAATTATAACAAATTTAAGCTCAAGCAATCGTTTTAAAGGTCAAAAATAGGGAGTCTCCTTTACTTTGCCCACCACTTTACTATGTACAGTACATAGATGTAATAATAGGTCAAATACCACCTATTGCAGTATAAACTCTCTAGGAATTGAACCCCCGAGCATAAGTACTTTTTACCAACGCACTAACTATTAAGCCACAACGACATAATAGATCTCAAATATTTAATATGCAATAATTAATATTTAGATGTTAGTATTATCCAATGTGATGTATAATTGCACGTAATTGTTATATAATATATCAATATCTGTAATATTGAATTAATTGAGACACTTCATTTTTCACTCTGAAAATAAATGAACATAAAATATTTTTATAAAAGGCAATATACAGAGTAAGGAAAAACTAATCTACAAAATGTAAAATATATGTATTGAAATACGGTATTTGCATTATCTTAACTATAGCTAATTGTTGGATGTGTTTCACCCCAGTCATTTACTCCCCGTTTTGAAAGTGGAAATATTTAGAATTATAATCATTCTTTGAAAAAGCCTGCAACTCTTTCTTTGTGTTCTCTGAACACCTCATCAACAACAATAATTTCTTTCTTTTTACCTTGGTACACTCTCCCAATTAAACTACCGTTAACAGCTTGGCAAATAGTGTGTGCGTTCTCTATTCCGTCAACAGCAAAAAGCAACCCACCAGATGTAGTTGGATCGCAAAATATTGCTTTCTAAAATCCTTCTTTAACTTAAACACCAAAACCTCTTTGTGTGGCATATTCAAAATTGTTGAAATTATTAACAACTTAGCTGTTGAAGTCGTCATATAAATCTTTTATGCCTGGAATTAACGGTAATGATTTGAAGTATACTTCAGCCGAAAGCTCACCGAGCATTTCAGCTAAGTGACCAACAAGGCCGAAACCTGTAATATCAGTTAGGGCATTAACGAATTGCATATTTGATTAAACTTTTTCAACAGAGGAGTTTACTTCAGCCATATTATTAGCAGCACTCCAGTACAAAGCAGATTACTTAGGAACACACCCTTTCTTAATTCCAGTAGCCACCATTCCGACTCCCAATTGTTTGGTCATTATTAAATATGTTTCTGTGTTTGGATTGAAGCCAATGATATTTCTGCGTATGTTGGACATTTGTGTAGAACCGACACAAACCAAACCAAAGAATGGTTCTATTGATTCAATTGTGTGACCACCAGCAATTACGACATTCACAGATTTGCAAACGTCAATGGCACCACGCATAATATTTCTAATGGATTCGTCGCTCATTCGTGAGGAGTTGAAACCGCACACGGCCAAACAAGTTAGAGGTTTAGCGTTCATGGCGTAAATATCTGATAGGGCGTTTGACGAAGCAATTTTACCGTAAAGATATGGGTCATCGATAACGGGGCTGAAAAAGTCGGTTGTGAGTACGATTGGTGTATCATTTTGGAGGTAAACTGCGGCGTCATCGTTAGTTGATCCATCGATAACTAATTTGGGGTCCTTACCGAAATCGAGAGATTTAAGGATTCTATCGAGCAATTATGGGCGCAATTTGCATGCGCATCCGAGTCCTTGTGTGAGGTTGAGCATGTTCTGAGTTTATTCAGGGCATGTCTAAATGTTTTGCTTAGCTACATCTACTTTTGTTTCAATTTGTGGAACGTGAGCTAGGACTGGCATTGCGTAAATATCTTCTTTACGAGTTTCTTCTTTTTTGACTACTGGTTTTACAGCTTGTCCTTGGTAAACAGCTACCACTTCAGCTATAGTTTGGGCGGCTTGTTCAACCATTTATTCGGTCAGGCCGTCGCCAACGGTGATTCTGAGGGTGCTCATACCGACTTCGTTGCTGACTCCGATTGCTTTGAGAACGGCTGAGAGTTTTACTTCGTCTGAGTGGCAAGCAGCTCCAGCCGAAACGCAAACTTTTTCGTTCAGGGCTGCTATGAGAGAGTTGGATGGAATTCCGGGGAAGGAGATGTTAAGGGTGTTCGGGAGCGTTTTAAGGTCTTTCGTCGTGAAGTGGGCCTCGAACTGGTTCATGTTGAACAGATACTGGGCGTACCCGTTGACTTTGTGGTCAAACTGTTTGACCTTGTCATAGATTATTTGAATGTAGTGTGCATGCTCGGCGATACGTCTTGAGAGCTCGGCTTTGGAGATTGCACAGGCGAGGCCGAACGCGCGGATGTACAACACGTTCTCAGTACCAGCGCGGAGGTTGGTTTCCTAGCCAGCACCCTCGATTGACTTATAAAGCTTTGTTCCCTGCTTAATGTACAAGCAGCCAACACCCTTTGGAGCGTACATCTTATGACCAGCTAATGTGATTAAATCGGCTTCAGTTGTTACTGGAATCTTACCACTAGCTTATGACGCATCCATGTGCAATTTAATGCTCATTTTGTTCGCGTTGTTGAAATTAGATACTATGCTGAATATATCAGCTTGTGGATTCACTGTACCAATTTCGTTGTTGGCCAACATTATTGTTACCAAGCACGTATCCGTAGTTAAGGATTCAGATAAGTCCTGTAAATTGATGAAACCAAAGTTATCAACGTTCAAAACAGTTACTCTGGCATTGTAAAGCTGTTTGCAAACTCTAAGCACGTTTTCTACAGCAGGATGCTCAAATGAACTAGTTACAATATGTGGTTAGTGATTACCATTTACATAAGCTTGGATAACTACAGTGGTGGGCCCTCGAAATGCTTTTTTGAATTAGGAAGAAGAATGAAGTTTATTATTTGAATCTTACTTATATCACTATCCGGCTCAATAATGAGTGTGTTCTCCCTCCTCATCAATACACTCCATGACTCTATTTACTATTGATTTGTAAAGTGCTTCAATCACATCAAGGCCTGGTTGAGCCTTGGATAGCTGTGCTACAATAATTAACGTATATAACTCTGTATATACTTCAATAATAAGTTTCAACTTTACCTAACGTTGTATAATTTAACAATCAAGAAAATTGATTTCTCATTATGAAATGGAAGTGGAAGATCATAAGTAAATAACTGTTGTTTTAGAGTAGCATCAATATATTATTTAATGCTGGGCCCGACTAACCCACTTGATTCCATTCTTCAAGAAACAAAAATGCATTCATTATTTGAATATTGAGAATGAAAGCGACTGTAACTACCTGAATTATAATTCTAATTAAGCGAAGTACCAATACTTCATCTTGAGCTCCCGGTTGAGATTGAAAGAAAAAGTCCTCCATTGTTTCTCGTGATTAAGAAATACCTAAAATCGTTCAGATTGACCCAGTTGAAGATGAACACCGAGGTCCTCTGCAGGTCCAGTGCTTGCGCTACTAGTTATAAATTACATATTGCGTCCGTATACCAATCATTGGATCCTCTTATTCTTTTCTCCAATCAGGCTTAACTACCATATATTTTCGAGATAAAATCTTTCATAAAATAGTTTTGTTGACTAAAACGTAGAAATTACACAGGGACATCTTAAACAAGTGATATAACTAGTTCAGATTGGTACAATATTTTATGAATTCATCCGTTGGACCCAGAAATGAAGAGAATACAAACGCTTCAGAACTGCCTAAGTTTGTTAAGTGAATTAGTTGACCTTCCCTAAACATCTTCTACCGCGTTTATTTTTGTCATTGCTGTCCTTTTATTGCATGTGGTAATTTCTATTTTTCCTTTTTGGAATATTAAATACCGACTTTGAATAGTCGATTATGGTCTAATACGATCGAAATCATATTTTTGGCCCTCTTGTGTTAATGAGTAGTTCATGAATAATCTCCAACTTGAGATTATATATTGGAATTTGTCATCCGCATTAGAAGTGGCAAAATATTTTAATATATAATTACTCACATAGTAAACAAGAAAAAGCAATTCCACCTCCCATAACTGTACACCTTAGATTGCCATGTTGTTAGATTCTGTACCACCAGATGTGAAAACTATTTCACTGGGTTGACAATCAATTAGTGACGCAGTTTACTTACGAGCGAGGTTGAGAGATTATTTTGCTTCAACACCATAAACATGAGAGGATGATGGATTTCCAAAACAATTCGAAATAAATTCGTTTTCTTTTTACTGTGATAATAAAGATTCTGCCATCATTTATCTAATTTAAGGATGAATTGGTGTTGTACCGTTATAATCTAAATAGATTGGGTTCATAGATTGGGAGTGGTAATCTTTACTTTATTTGATAGGCATTATATAATTATGATAATAATTTAAATGAAATTGTTGACCGTTTTAGTAAATACATTAAAGCTGTTACATAAATGAGAAAGCAGAATCACTTAGATTGGAAAAAAGATGAAAACCATTTTAATAAACTTGAATATTATCAACCACGAGAATTATTAAAGTATATATATATCCCACTCACTTAACTTTCGTTTATACTAGTTCGGTCTTCTGTACAGGAACTGTAAGTTCACGCGAATGATCATTAGTTTTAGATACACCTATGTACGTTAGGCGCACCTCCGCAGCCAAGGCAACCAACGACTCGGGTACAAGCATCCAGGGGCGTAACGCGGCTGCTTCGTGCAAGCCGATCTATACGGGAATCCACCTGCGTCGTACCATCTGCGTTTCTAAGGAAGCAATGGAGCGGTTGCCGCTTTCCAATCCTGAAGGCTCGTTGATGGCATGCCCTTAGCCATACCGATCCTTGACGGCAGCTCAGCACTTTGAACCGGGGGATTCTACCTTCCGCAACCGATTTGGCCGAGCCGCATCTCAGGAAGTGTGATGCGGCGAGGAACGAGAAGCGCGATCAAATGAACCCATCATCGACCACACTAAACAAAGCTGGTATTTCAGCAATGCCACTTCAGCTCTAACGTCGGACGCCGAGCCTAATCGTTCGTTATATTATTTTTACTTAGCTATAGTAAAATAACTAATATAACTAATAAAATAACTAATATATAATTATTAATTGCGCTTAGATGTATTGTTGGATTGTTGCTGTTGAGTGAGTCATGTTATTATTTTCAAGCTGATCTTGTTTTTGAATATTTTCAAAGTTGTATGCACATCATAAAATTAAACTAATTATCACACACTGATGCAGTTAGTCAATGCCATATTTTCCAACATCTTTTGGGACTATCTTTTACATTTTACGTATATAAAGACCGTTAGTGTTATCAAAACCATATTTAAAATATGGTCAACAACAATTCTTCCAATTCAATGGAGATCCATTCCAATTTTTCCAATAACAATTTGGTAGTGGTCAACAACAAGGATAGGGACAAGGATAAGGATAAGGTCAGGGAAAATAGAGAGTAAGAATTCACTTCGGTGGTCAAGAGTTCTTCATGTGAGGTTAAATTTATTGAAAATGTTATTAACATTGACATTAAATGAAATATACTAATCACACACTGACGCAGTTGACCAATACCATTTTTTCTACTAACAACATATTTTTCAACTATTTTTTACATTTTACGTAAATATACACAGTTAGTATTATCAAAACCAGTAAACTAATGCTTGGAACCAAAATCACAAGTAGTAGTCGATAGTTTTATGTTCCTGCACTGGAGCAAATATACTGGTAGTTCGCGTAAGCTGTCTCATTCACATAATCCTGAGTGACTATCGTCTTGTTATGTCTGGCTGACATCGCTAGGTCAAACTTCATTGGTTGCGTGGTTGAACTCACTTACAAACATTATTATGAACAATACTTTAAGCAGATTCGTTAAGAGGTGTACTGGCCGCATAGATTATATTTACTGGTCGCGTCTGGGTCGACTAGCTGGAACACGCTCTTGTACGATTCTGGCAAATCAACATAGTCAAACTAAACGCATTCAGAACTGGGGTCTTAACACTGCTACTTGAACCACGTAGAGCTGTTCAAGTTCTAACTGTATGTTACGTGTGAGTCTCCGCATTCAATCGCCAGCACATAATATATATAAATAATATATACATAATATATATACATATTCTGAAGTGGAAATGGTTAATATCTATTAACAGAAAATAGTTTTATATACACATGTTTAAAAACACAAAATAGCAATATTCATATTGTTTAGTTATATATATAAACTACTAAATATCACTTAAAAGACAAGCAATGCCGAAGCCCAGTCTGAAAACGAGAAAAAGACTAAAGTAAGTTAGAAAGCTGAACCTACGAAGAATATCGAAGAAAAGGCGCCTGACAAAACGAAGCCTAAGGACGCTCAGAAGCAGAAAGAGAAAAAGCCCCCAGTCTAAAAGTCACAAGATCAAAAGACCACTTAAAAGCCCCAATCGAAAAAGAAAGAGGATAAATAACCTGTCTTAGAAAAGCTTGTCAAATCATAGCCAAAAGATGGTCAAAATGAATAAAAAACGATAGCTGACGCAAAATAGGAAACCATGCCAATCTTAACGGAAGCCTAGAAGAAGAAGCAAGTTAAAGAATATCAGAAATAGTTTATCTAAAAATAGAGAGCTAAGGAAGATATCAACACGCCTAAACTCTAGGAAATAGTTAATCCACCACCGGCAATATACCCCGAAATTAGGAATTTGCAAAAACAAATAAACTAAGAAGGACCCCAGGTACCTAATCAAGTTGATGAAACGATGCATCAAAGGCAACCACCACCAAGCAATGTCAATACAACAAATCAACCTCTCGTGCAAGCCGAAGGAAATAACGAGCAAAAAGAAACTGAGAAGCGAGAACCAGTTTCTTAAAAGTAAGTTAGCGAATCAGCTGAAACTGGTCCGCTAACGACTCAGTGAGGGCCCTATTGGGTCTTTACTGAGTGGGCATAAATGACGGGTTGAGCCCGTTTTGAAAGTGGAAACACTGGCGTGCGAGAGCCCATGTTTTACTTTCGAAAGTCTCACAGTCGTTCGTTTGTGCCGTCTCGAGGAAGTGAAATGAATATAAACTACTAAATATACATGTATCATTTAGTATATTTTAGATATTTTAGATAATAACTATACGTTTCGTGTGTGTCGCCGCATTCCAAGTTGCAAGTACATAATAAAGAAACACAAGGCTTAACATTTCCCAGTTTTTCTGGGAGTTTGGAGATATTGGGAGATTTCTGGTTTTGTGTATCTTTGTAACTATCTTTGGTATATTATTAAATATAAAATATACATTGAAATCATTCATGTTTGACTGGAATCTCAGTAATAATTGGAACTGGTTAAACAAATTATTAATCTATTAAGTTATTTTCAACGACTTCCTCTCTAATAATATCTCCATCATTTTATATAATTAACTTCATTTCTGTTGGCTAATCATTCACTTGCTTTACTGTTTGTTATTTCTTTTTGATAATAACTGCAACGATTATAAGAGTAACTAATATAACGACACTAATAGGGACACACACTGCAATAGCAATTATAGAACTTTAATTTAATCTGGTCTTTTCACATACACCATTTTTTAATTTAAACGACTTTATGCACTGACAAGTTTTCGATTTTACTGCAAATAATGAATTAATATCGTTTGACTGACAAGATTTGCATCCAGTGTTACCTACTATCATTTAATTATCCCAACATGGTTCGCATTATGAATAATCGTCATAACCAAAAGAACCTTGAGCACACTTACAATATCCATTACTGTAATAGCTTAAACTTCCATATTTTCGTGAGCAACAGGATTGATCATCACAAACACAGATACCTCTCGATGAATCGTAACTTGATTAACCATTTAACCTACAACATGCGTTATTGGTACACGTACATTATTTTGATTAGGGATTAAAATCATAAAGTGATGGACATGCTTGACACACACCGAATAAATAATGTATATCTTGACCCTATTATTAGCAACATGCTTCAGAACTACAACCTTGAGCAAATACTAATTAAAGTAATTACATTTGAGGTGGTAATCTAAATATAGTAGTTTTTGTAATGTAAATGAGCTATAAATACATTATGATGTGATTAGTATGTATTAATATTTATTCTAATAAAACGTTAAGTGTATCGTTAATTCCAAAGTAAATATACTTGACCCAATAATTTGAATGTAATAAATTCATATACTAGTAAATGTGGTCTAAGTTTGTAATAAGCAAATATTAACAATCATATACTATTTCAAGCAATTATTAACTTGTTTATAATATATCAAATAAATTCAAATATTAAAGTATATCGATAATTATAATTACCATAACAATTATCAATTTGGTATAATTACCATTATGATACTATAAGATCCTACTATCTTATATTTATCTACTACATAACCTCACTCAGAAAGGGCCGCATTTTCGTTTATACAGCCTCCTACTATCTTATATATATATAATGACTCACTTAACTGTAACATTATCATCAGTATAGAGGGGTAAATCCAAGGTCGTCACCTTATATCGACGGAACAAATAAAGTCAACGTATATCGGGTAATATTTATTGACGGGTCCCTTGCCAAGTGGAGCAGGGTTCAATTCTCGGTGAGTATATATTTTAACGATATTACTACAATGTTACCCCAAATTAATAATTATAACTAAATTATGAGTTAGTATCACTTCACAATAAATTTTATTGTAAATTACCTAACTGATTAAAATATTATTAATAATTTTGAGTCTCATTGGTGTAGCGGTTAAATGTAGCCTCATTTTTTACGTCCCTTGCCTCATTTTTTACCTCAACGCGAACTTGAACGAGGTTATGTAGTATTAAGAAACTATATAGTATATCTTATATATATTTATTTACGGGTTGAGCCCGTTTTGAGGATACAAAGATGGGGATATATTAAGATTCATGATCAGATTTAGTTTAGATTTGATAATTGTTAATACATATAAAAATACAAAGTTAGTTAAAAGTCGTTGTTTGAAATAAATTATCATTAAATGTAACAACACAGGCTACCATGAGCTGTACCAACTCAATATTTTACAAATAAACACAAATACGTGATAACTGTGAGGCTCATAGTAAGATTTTGGATTGTCAATGTACAAAATTAAAAAATATTTTTCCTCAGTAACCTGATGAATGTTAGATTAAATTATCAATAAAATGCTAAACGAATTTTATCAAGAACTCAATGATGTTTGAAGAGGTATACGCAAGTAAACTATGTACAATTAGTAGACTCAATGTCAGAAAGAGTATCAAAATGCAACGATGCTGGTGGTGAAGCATTCAAGTGATTCTTTAAATCAATTATAACAAATTTAAGCTCAAGCAATCGTTTTAAAGGTCAAAAATAGGGAGTCTCCTTTACTTTGCCCACCACTTTACTATGTACAGTACATAGATGTAATAATAGGTCAAATACCACCTATTGCAGTATAAACTCTCTAGGAATTGAACCCCCGAGCATAAGTACTTTTTACCAACGCACTAACTATTAAGCCACAACGACATAATAGATCTCAAATATTTAATATGCAATAATTAATATTTAGATGTTAGTATTACCCAATGTGATGTATAATTGCACGTAATTGTTATATAATATATCAATATCTGTAATATTGAATTAATTGAGACACTTCATTTTTCACTCTGAAAATAAATGAACATAAAATATTTTTATAAAAGGCAATATACAGAGTAAGGAAAAACTAATCTACAAAATGTAAAATATATGTATTGAAATACGGTATTTGCATTATCTTAACTATAGCTAATTGTTGGATGTGTTTCACCCCAGTCATTTACTCCCCGTTTTGAAAGTGGAAATATTTAGAATTATAATCATTCTTTGAAAAAGCCTGCAACTCTTTCTTTGTGTTCTCTGAACACCTCATCAACAACAATAATTTCTTTCTTTTTACCTTGGTACACTCTCCCAATTAAACTACCGTTAACAGCTTGGCAAATAGTGTGTGCGTTCTCTATTCCGTCAACAGCAAAAAGCAACCCACCAGATGTAGTTGGATCGCAAAATATTGCTTTCTAAAATCCTTCTTTAACTTAAACACCAAAACCTCTTTGTGTGGCATATTCAAAATTGTTGAAATTATTAACAACTTAGCTGTTGAAGTCGTCATATAAATCTTTAATGCCTGGAATTAACGGTAATGATTTGAAGTATACTTCAGCCGAAAGCTCACCGAGCATTTCAGCTAAGTGACCAACAAGGCCGAAACCTGTAATATCAGTTAGGGCATTAACGAATTGCATATTTGATTAAACTTTTTCAACAGAGGAGTTTACTTCAGCCATATTATTAGCAGCACTCCAGTACAAAGCAGATTACTTAGGAACACACCCTTTCTTAATTCCAGTAGCCACCATTCCGACTCCCAATTGTTTGGTCATTATTAAATATGTTTCTGTGTTTGGATTGAAGCCAATGATATTTCTGCGTATGTTGGACATTTGTGTAGAACCGACACAAACCAAACCAAAGAATGGTTCTATTGATTCAATTGTGTGACCACCAGCAATTACGACATTCACAGATTTGCAAACGTCGATGGCACCACGCATAATATTTCTAATGGATTCGTCGCTCATTCGTGAGGAGTTGAAACCGCACACGGCCAAACAAGTTAGAGGTTTAGCGTTCATGGCGTAAATATCTGATAGGGCGTTTGACGAAGCAATTTTACCGTAAAGATATGGGTCATCGATAACGGGGCTGAAAAAGTCGGTTGTGAGTACGATTGGTGTATCATTTTGGAGGTAAACTGCGGCGTCATCGTTAGTTGATCCATCGATAACTAATTTGGGGTCCTTACCGAAATCGAGAGATTTAAGGATTCTATCGAGCAATTAAGGGCGCAACTTGCATGCGCATCCGAGTCCTTGTGTGAGGTTGAGCATGTTCTGAGTTTATTCTGGGCATGTCTAAATGTTTTGCTTAGCTTCTACTTTTGTTTCAATTTGTGGAACGTGAGCTAGGACTGGCATTGCGTAAATATCTTCTTTACGAGTTTCTTCTTTTTTGACGACTGGTTTTACAGCTTGTCCTTGGTAAACAGCTACCACTTCAGCTATAGTTTGGGCGGCTTGTTCGACCATTTATTCGGTCAGGCCGTCGCCAACGGTGATTCTTAGGGTGCCCATACCGACTTCGTTGCTGACTCCGATTGCTTTGAGAACGGCTGAGAGTTTTACTTCGTCGGAGTGGCAAGCAGCTCCAGCCGAAACGCAAACTTTCTCGTTCAGGGCTGCTATGAGAGAGTTGGATGGAATTCCGGGGAAGGAGATGTTAAGGGTGTTCGGGAGCGTTTTAAGGTCTTTCGTCGTGAAGTGGGCCTCGAACTGGTTCATGTTGAACAGATACTGGGCGAACCCGTTGACTTTGTGGTCAAACTGTTTGACCTTGTCGTAGATTATTTGAATGTAGTGTGCATGCTCGGCGATACGTCTTGAGAGCTCGGCTTTGGAGATTGCACAGGCGAGGCCGAACGCGCGGATGTACAACACGTTCTCAGTACCAGCGCGGAGGTTGGTTTCCTAGCCAGCACCCTCGATTGACTTATAAAGCTTTGTTCCCTGCTTAATGTACAAGCAGCCAACACCCTTTGGAGCGTACATCTTATGACCAGCTAATGTGATTAAATCGGCTTCAGTTGTTACTGGTATCTTTCCACTAGCTTATGACGCATCCATGTGCAATTTAATGCTCATTTTGTTCGCGTTGTTGAAATTAGATACTATGCTGAATATATCAGCTTGTGGATTCACTGTACCAATTTCGTTGTTGGCCAACATTATTGTTACCAAGCACGTATCCGTAGTTAAGGATTCAGATAAGTCCTGTAAATTGATGAAACCAAAGTTATCAACGTTCAAAACAGTTACTCTGGCATTGTAAAGCTGTTTGCAAACTCTAAGCACGTTTTCAACAGCAGGATGCTCAAATGAGCTTGTTACAATATGTGGTTAGTGATTACCATTTACATAAGCTTGGATAACTACACCTTAGATTGCCATGTTGTTAGATTCTGTACCACCAGATGTGAAAACTATTTCACTGGGTTGACAATCAATTAGTGACGCAGTTTACTTACGAGCGAGGTTGAGAGATTATTTTGCTTCAACACCATAAACATGAGAGGATGATGGATTTCCAAAACAATTCGAAATAAATTCGTTTTCTTTTTACTGTGATAATAAAGATTCTGCCATCATTTATCTAATTTAAGGATGAATGGGAGTTGTACCATTGTAATCTAAATAGATTGGATTCATCAAGGATTGGAGTGGTCACTCATTTTAAATTAAAATATATCAAAGAAAATGTCTCTGTTATAGTTGACCGTTTTCTATTTCTCATTATATCTTTTACTTATTTATTGATTACACAATCTTTTTCATCCTACAAGAAGAAATGTGAAAGGATTCAAAGCTTTCTAGAACAAAGATTGATTGATATTTTAACATTACTTTAACATTATTCTCAGATACGTATTTCTGCACTCAAAATTACAAATAAACCAAAAGAAAAATAAGTCAAACAGAAAATATTAGTCAAATATATAATTGTTATATACTTAATACATAATAGATAATTGTATTGATTTTCAACACCGCTTAATATCCACAATTAATAATATCAATTTATCTTCATATCTACCACACCATCCTTTAAAATGGCATTAATCTATGAGGTTATCGGCGAAACTCCACTTGTTCGTTTGCAAAGAATTCCAAAGGCTGGGCGTGTTCTTTTGAAGCTTGAATCAAAGAATCCAGGCGGCTCTATTAAGGATAGACCAGGATTTTAAATGCTGAAAGATCTGTTGGACGAAGGAAAGATTGATACTGAAACTGTATTGATAGAGCCAACTTCTGGTAATACTGGCATCGGTCTCTCGATGGCTGCAGCTGCATTAGGCTTAAAGATGACTATTGTGATGCCTGAAAATATGTCTGAAGAGCGCAAGAAGCTCATGAAAGCGTATGGATCTGAACTTGTACTCACTGAAGCTGCACTTGGTGTTGCTGGATCAGTTACTAAAGCTGAAGAATTGTAGAAATCACTTCCAAAGGCACATATCGTTGGTTAATTCTATAATTAATCGAATCCGAAGGCCCACATGCTCACAACTGCCCCCGAAATTGTAAAATAAGTTAAACAATACAATTTAGACCCAAAGTATTTCATAACTGGTCTCGGTTCAGCTGGAACTCTTGTTGGTATGTCCAGAATCTTCAAGAAGGAACTCCCAGAAATGAAAATCGTTGGATTTGAACCGGAGTAATCCAAAGTTTATGCCGGTTTCCCAAGAGGACCTCACAAAATCCAAGGAATAGCCCCAGGATTCATCCCTCAAGTATTTGAAAAGGAACTCTGTGATGAGCTCGTAGCATGCGATCAAGATGAAGCTTATGCTATGTGTAGAAGACTTGCCAAGGAAGAAGGAATATTGGTTGGAATCAGCTCAGCTGCTGCCGTAGTGGTAGCTTTAAGATATGCAGAAAAGCTCAACTGCGATGTTATTGCTATTGCAGCTGATTCAGGCGAAAGATATCTCAGTGTCCCAGGTCTGTTCCAATGAGAATTAATTGTTATAATATTTATAGAATATAGTGAAGATGTAATTTACGATGTGATATGTAAGCCTCCCATTTCTGTAGAAAATCGAATTAGAAGAATCTGCAGGGGAATCGAAACCGTTTTGCAGGAAAAGCTAGCAAAATATAGTAATAATTTTCTTGATATTTTTATATAATATATATATTTAAATATATATATTTAAATATATATATTTATATAATATATATCCCACTCACTTAACTTTCGTTTATACTTAATATATGTTTATACTTAATATATGATTAATAATAATATATAATATATGACTAATGTGCTTTTAAATAAGTAGTATACTGTTTTGTTATTTATGAGTAGAGTTTGTATCACGGGCGTATTATAAATGTATTTTCCAGTAAGTTGGAATCCTTATGTCGGGGAATGGTGCGCATGCGTTCGACGTTCGCAGCACTTTGATGCGCAAAATTTATTTTGGTTCGCAATTTGTGTACCAAAACCACCCCTAGTTGCTACACCTTTTGAAGTTGAGCTTGTTAGGAATCGGTTAATATAATAATACAGTAATAATTATTAAGCAGGCCAATATAACCTAACCAGACAAATTCTAAGTGTTTTCAAGCAGCTTAAAGAACGGAACAAAGCATTTAGCGTAAATTTGTTTCTGCAAGCTATGTTAATGATCTAAATTCATACATTATTAGTACTGGTTGATACCCACCAAAACAATAGGTATACCCTCCAATTAATAGTAAATATCCAAAAACCAGTTATCAATAAGTTTTTTCTGGTATTGTTCGTCGGCAGTGGAGTAGCACAGAACAATTACGTCTGAATCGTTGTAACCCTACAATTGCACTGGGTTGCTACACCTTTTGAAGTTGAGCTTGTAGTTCTCCGCATTCAGCTATATTTGTAGTTGTTGTTGCGCAGGTATGTCTTTTTACGCCACCTAGCGGGTATACTGTTATAGAATATTTGAAATGTAGGTTGTAGGCTGTTTATCGCCTAAAATAGCAACATTAAGTTAGCTTCGTTAGTTCATTGATATACTGGGGTATACAGGGTTTGATTGTCAGAGTAAAATAACGTTTTGGACCCGATGGATTGCATTCTATTATATTATTTGATAGTTAAACTAACCTCATATCAACTTATTCATCGTTCATATAACGTTATTCATTGCATAATGAAAATATGTTTACTAACCATTTTAGTAATTTTCTTACGTGTTCTCTTAAGTAAGGTTAGCATGTGCAAATAGAGTCATGGTGGGTATATAATTGTACACTGATGATACTGTGCTAACTTACTTTCTGTTGTTCTTCAAATCAAATTTTGTTTATTAAAGTTGTTAAAAATGAGTTAGATCAATTTAAATGATGTGCGAATAAACTAAGTAGGGCCCTGCATATAATTTTAATTGAGATGTCTTGTTAAGGCTTCTAACTTTTTCAAGTTCGGAGTGGAATTAGTATTCCAATATATTTTCTTTTCTGCAAATAGAATTATTTATTACATTCGCTTCAATTACGCTGAAGTCTATCCTGTTACTCTGAATGGTGCCAACCAAAACAATTCCAACAAAACCCCCAAAAATAAATTTACATGATAAGTTACGAACTTAGAATAAGAAAAGATTAAAGCCGACTATCAGCAAGCGAACTGAGTAGAATTGATTTCATTTGGGTTGAATTGAACACTTTTCAAGACTTTGTTGAACTATTTCTTGAAAACTTCAAACTTATGTTCCTCCAAACCTCCATTTTTAATTTTACGGGATAAATTCGTTAAATTATTTGGAAATGTGACGTATTGCTGGTTTCTATGATTGTGCTAGCAGATTCAGTGTGAAGCACCATTTTCCTGCTTAGTGGAACATAATATTGATCTATAAACGAACAATTAAAGCTAGATTCAGAGATCTCAGTGAAGACGACTTTATACTGATTACTCTTTCTGGATGGCATCTTCACTATTTTGAACGTGAACAGTATAGTGCTTTTAACTAACTGAAGGAATATCTGTATAATCAACTTTACAAATTTAACTAAATTTAAAATGTTCAGAAGTGATCTCGGGTATTCTTTGAATATCATGTTTCGATTCTGTGCAATTCGTGAACAGTATTCGTTTAATCAAGAACATTTTCTTATTTTATAGCTTAAGTCCAATTTGAAGTGAGAAGTTTACAACATTAAAAATTAACATAGTGTGGTTAAATAACTATTATTAGTAGTTATAGAAGGAAATTAATTAATTCTCACTATTACTCGAGTTATGGGCGTATTTTCTCTGACAATCAAACCCCGTATACCCCAGTATGTGAAGTGGCGGAATTAAACATTTTAAGAACATTGTGTGCTTCGTATACTGCAAGACTGACTTTACAGGATTTTAAACTCGTAGTGTAACCCTACAACTTCTACACAGCAATACTGTTTGATTGATTGATATATATATATACAGTAATATTTCTAAACTTTTTTTGGAATTCAGGAGTGAAATTTTATAAATATAATGCATTACATACCCTTCGAAATATTAAAGTAAAATAACTTCATTTTTAAGTTTCCTTTACACTCCATTTTTCCGACCTGATTTTGGCCTTATCTTGATTCCCGTCACATGTGCGAACATTTTGTTAGTATATTAATACAAGTGATATTAAGGTTATCTAACAACTTGACTTGTATTGCTTCTGTAGCTCTATATTTGGAGAAAAGATCAAAATTTACAATTTCTAATATTTCTTCAAAGTAAATAAATGCACAAAAGTTGCTAAAATATTGGTTCTCATGCTGCGGCAATCCAGACTTATTTTCAGATATGATGCCAAATAAAGAAACTACAAATATCATAATTGTTCTAATTTCAAAATCTCAAATTAGTTTGCTTTTGAAAAAATGTTGAAAAGACATTTCCGCGACCAGTCATATAATTCTTCATGGAATAATTTTTAGATGTTCAAAAATCGCTGGTGAGCATTAGACGTTCTTGTTGATTCGAATAGCTGAGTTATCACACTTTACCTACAAATTTATGAATTCGAAAACACAACAACTAAGTTTGTAGTAGCTGAATTTAATTTAGAATTGTTATTATAAAGGGGTCATTATTTCATTAATTTAGTATTGGTTAATATCTCATCATT
Organism: Hexamita inflata; assembly: GCA_963988835.1. Lineage (NCBI taxonomy): Eukaryota > Fornicata > Diplomonadida > Hexamitidae > Hexamita > Hexamita inflata. The sequence continues at coordinate 25,348 of CAXDID010000064.1, forward strand.
AATTATTAACAACAAAATATTTTTGGAGGTCTAAAAAGAGGTTTCGGAACCATTAAACTTCAACGATGTAAAAAATATTTAAGAACAATTATATCAACATTCGACTTCCGATTAAATGCTTTAAGTTTTATTTCTTAGAATTTTACTTTATAAAATTTTGTAAAATGCTAGGAAGGAGATAGGAATGTAATCAGTCTCAACTGCACTAAATTTATTTTGTATATATATATATATATATATATATATATATATATATATATATATATTGGAAATTTAAGTTATCAGTAACTTCTGCTCTATGATCTCATTTTCTAGAATTATCAATTTAAAAAGAATTTTGTGATATTCAGAGACTTTGTGAATCTGCGTAGAAAGGGGCCAGCGAGGTATAAATTATAATAGCTAGTTCAGAAAAGAACAGTCGGACACCAGCGTCTTTAGAACAAACTAGGCATAAAATATCACGCGGTCACTTGTGTATAATTGCGCCGCTATTTAGATTTCATATTAACAATATAAATTGCTCCACTTCATATGTCAAACAGTTATTTAACATACGAGCAAGTTAATGTTTTGCGTTTCAAAACTGCTGAAGAACGAGGTCACGGAAACGTTTTCGCAATAGTAGTCAGAAGCCAGCCTTGAAACTACTTGAGGCGCTTACGTGTATGAAAAGCTCTCGATGATTGAATGGGCATCGATAAGTTTTGGAACTGGCGTGAGACGGCTTTCACGCATATCTAACATCGTTTACTTTCAGAATACCCGGAGCCGCAAAGTAAGTTTACAAGAATAATGACATGGTTTTACCACAGCTAGGTAGCTAACACAGTATGGAACATGTCTTGAGAAAATATATAATATCTAATATTAAGGCAACAATAAAATGAGCTTCAGCACAGTTTAATATACTTTCCAACTTTTTGCTTTTTAAGCGAGCATTCTACAATATTCTCCGCCAAGAGATAAGTGTTGTCAAGCAGCTTAAAGAACGGAACAAAGCATTTAGCGTAAATTTGTTTCTGCAAGCTATGTTAATGATCTAAATTCATACATTATTAGTACTGGTTGATACCCACCAAAACAATAGGTATACCCTCCAATTAATAGTAAATATCCAAAAACCAGTTATCAATAAGTTTTTTACTTGAATCATTTTAGTTTGTTGGTTATAGTAATAATATATTTAATTTATAATTTAATACTGGTAAAGCGTCTTAATAATATTAAATACGTATTAAACCAAGAGCGTTTGTTGATATTTTTATATTACTATATTATAATATTGAAGTGGGTTATATATTATTCTTTGGAAAACGTGGTAATTAAAATATTTATGGGAAATAGAACTGAGTTATCCTTTGTGATCATTTGAACTATTCTGAACACGAATCAATTTAGAGTTAATGTTGTTTACCAGCGTGTTTCATCTGAAATTTAAAATCAGATTTTACCATTCTCGCTAAATGTTATTAAAATACTACTAAAATACTATTATACATGTAATAATCTACTCAATAAAATGCAAGAATGGTTAGTGAAGTCTAAATATTGCCGATTATAGTGTGTATTGTTGAATAATGTTTCAGAAGAGATAATGATTTTCTACAGAATAAACTAAAAGATATGTATTTATAGTATCGTCATCTTACTATTTTTAACTTTTACACATTAATCGCTACTCCACACTCACGTAATAACCACTTTCCACTTCAGGATATGTATATATATTATGTGCTGGTGATTGAGTGTGGAGACACACACGTAACGTATAGTTAGAACTTGAACAGCTCTACGTGGTTCAAGTAGCAGTGTTAAGACCCCAACTCTGAATGCGTTTCGTTTGACTATGTTGATTTGCCAGAATCGTACAAGAGCGTGTTCCAGCTAGTCGACCCAGACGCGACCAGTAAATATAATCTATGCGGTCAGTACACCTCTTAACGAATCTGCTTAAAGTATTGTTCATAATAATGTTTGCAAGTGAGTTCAACCATACAAGGAATGAAGTTCGATTTAGCAATGTCAGCCAGACATAACAAGACGATAGTCACTCAAGACTACGTGAATGAGACAGCTTACGCGAACTACCAGTATATTTGCTCCAGTGCAGGAACATAAAACTATCGACTATTATTTGTGATTTTGGTTCCAAGCATTAGTTTACTGGTTTTGATAATACTAACTGTGTATATTTACGTAAAATGTAAAAAATAGTAGAAAAATATGTTGTTAGTAGAAAAAATGGTATTGGTCAACTGCGTCAGTGTGTGATTAGTATATTTCATTTAATGTTTATATTTAATAACATTTTCAATAAATTTAACTTCACATGAAGAACTCTTGACCACCGAAGTTAATTCTTACTCTCTATCTTCCCTGACCTTATCCTTGTCCCTATCCTTGTTGTTGGCCACTACCAAATTGTTGTTGGAAGAATTGGAATGGATCTCCATTGAATTGGAAGAATTGTTGTTGGCCGCCACTAAATCCACCAAATTGTTAGAATCCGCCGAATTGTTGTTGCTGTTGTCCTCCTTATAAAATCATTTGTTTGGCTCTTTCTTTACGTTGCTGATGGTTCATTTGCTTTTGGTTTCTAGTTTCTGCGTTATAATTTCCAGCGTCGTATTCTCTTCTTTTATCTTCATCGCCTAAAACATCCCAAGCTTCAGCAACTTTCTGATATTCTCTGGCAAATCTCTTCTTTTCTTCTTCTGGGGTATCCTTTGGAATAGTATCCGGGTGTAGTTTTCTGGCTTGTTTGAAATACGCTTTCTTTATGTCACTCTGTGGGGTTTGTTTGGTCACGTTGAGGATCTTGTAGAAGTTTGGAGTTAGAGTCTTCATGTACAGGGCGAAGACGCGATCGGCGATAAGATTGACTTCGTCGATGAATTTGTTGATATTTTCGAATTGTCCTTCGGTTTTATTGGCGTATGCTTCTTGGAGCAAGGTGTGTATTTTGGACACTTTCTGTCTGTGGTATGTTTTAATAATTATAAAGGCTAAAACGTTCGCCAAAGTAATAGTACATTGTTTACTATGATAAAAATTTTACATCCTCCTAAGTACAAAATCGATTCTGAATATTTGCACAATATATTTGCCTTCAATTCTTGCTCGCCATAAAATACATATATAGCACGATAACTCTTTGAGCTACTCAATTAGCTTTATTGAAGCTAATTGAAAGTTTCATAATTATTTGGTCCAAAAAAGAGCAAAATTAATATAGAAAGTAACAATAAAGTCAATTTCCAGATCGTCTAAATATTTAACCCCGCAAGTAAGTCATTTAACTCAAGTATTAGACTTAATGAAAATAGTGTGTAAAACTAACTGAAAATAGTGTGTAACAACTGAGGTAATTTAGTAAAATAATTCAATACAATATTTTTAAATATTAAGAGTTCTTTTTTAAAAATATAGCTGTGCGAGATATTTGGTAAGAGAGGAATGTTTGTTGTTTTATTATTGATCATTGGTTTAGAAAGGAAATGTGATGATCAGAGAAAAATGGTGACTACTATAGACGTAATGTCTTCTTTTATAAGTTAGTAGTTGATATCTTTTTATCGATCGATTGATGTTTATATTTCGTTTTGAGTTTATATTTCGGCATTTGCGTATTTACGCGTATGTAATTTGTTGACCATTTTTCACTCCAAATGCAGGTAAAATTCCAGTCTTTGGGAAATGTGTTTTGTGTGAATGGCATTCAGATTATCTCCTTTGTCTCTTAGGGTGGTCAATCCATCGTTTACAAGGGCTCTCAAAATAGTATTCCAGTTATCGTCCAGGTCCTCCCGAAAGACCAGTCAACGAGGCAGCGGCTCAAATTCCACGAACAACTTTCACATTTAAAGTAAATTGTGAAGCTTTTGAGCAGTTTTGAAGTGGATAGCGCGGACTTAGCACTCGTTTCAAAGTAGCACAGGAACCAGTTCTCTGAATTCTTCTGTTGCAAAATAATCGCCGTTTTCGAGTTCGTCCCGTTCAACTCGCTGAACGGGAGTACCTTCCGCTCCAAAACAAGCTCCCCGTTTTGTAATTTGTTTGAGAACAAGAACTAACAGCATAAAATAGTTTAGTTGTTCAGGAGAATACTAATGGCCGTTAACGAAATGCATCTCAACGGCGTTTTCCACCTCGACCTGAAACCGGAGAATATCTTGTCCTCTGAAAACGAATTCAAAATAATTGACCTCGGATCTGCACAGGCTGGAGTGGAAAGACTAAACGGAAACATAGCACTCAAAAGCGATTTGGCGTGCGCATACATATTCCACTCCACAAAAGCATATTCAAGCCAAATTCAAGACTCGGTTAACGGAGTCGTACGATGCGCACTATTTGACGTATACAGCCTAGGAGCAACACTATACTACGTTCTGACGAACAAATACCTACCACAATAATTTCCTACAAGCTACATGATCCAGAAATTCGGATACCTAATCACAGATCTAATATTCGGAATGACCGACAACATTAACGTACGATACACTATGGAATAGTGCGTTGATCACCCAGTTTTCACTGCCCCTCAAAATATTTCAGACAATTCTGCGATTCGCGCTTGCAAAGCATTCTGGTTCAAGAAAATACTTTCGTACTAATCAATGAATAACAGATCTACATCATGTTAGAAACAAAAGTTTACATCTACGCGTCTTTATGATGATTCTGACATTGTACTGTTCAAATCGAGCTACAAAATCAACCCAAGCTTGTATTCTCGGATTGTGAACGATAAATAAATTCCATGCCCAGAAGAAGTATTAAAGTTTCAAATAAACAATTTTTATGTTTCATTGTAGCTTCAGTTTATCGAACATCAAAAGAATCCAGAAAAGGATGAATTTATTGCTCCACTTTTGATGTCACCAAGTTCTGACGCTGTTACAATTCATGAAATAGAATATGAAGAATTTAGTGATTAAGTCCTTAGATGCACTTCTAGAACTTATAGAAACTGTAAAAGCAAATATAAAATGATGGGTAATAGCTTTGAAATTGATACATGTGTAACTTAGAAAGGAAGCGGTATTGAACTTTTGGTGGACGAAAGTTTAAGTGAATGCTTCGATTTTTTAGATAACTCAACTGTTGAGTTTGAAAACAGCTTAGAATACAGCGAGTGAGTAATGATTATTTCCTATTAACGATAATAAATTTGTATGAATTCTACTTCAAAATATAATCATTTTGGTATATATCATAGTAAAATATCAAAAACTATTTAATTTATGTTTCTTAAATTCTTTAAATTCGTTAATAAGCATGGTTGTTACAATATCAAATTATTTCAGCTACAGATCCTAAATACAATTCAGTTATAGACCCTTTTATTCATAAATATTGATGGGGTCTGCAACTGAGCGCTTTTGGGGTGTAAGTGAATATGTGTGGGGTCTGTATTCGAGGTAATGTAGTACTTTTTATAACATAATAAATATTAATAAACAAAAAATATTTTATCGGGCTCGGAAGTAACCATCAACAATTGAACTTGGAACATGAGCGAGTGAGAAAAATATATTAAATTAATATTAATCTCCACTCTAAATATGTAACAGTGGTCAAGCAAATACGATCGATAATATCCACATGTTACAATGGAAAATATGTTTGATTCTAGCAATATTTAATATTGTGATTCGAATTAAAATCAAGACGGCGATTACATTTTTGACTAATTTTTAACTTATATACAAGCAGATTATAATATTATGCCTGCGCGTTCTTATATCAAAAATACAAATATCGTTAAAATAATATCATTACAATAAGAATATGTTAATACAACGAATCATTCTATATATTTAGCCAGAAATTTAGATATTAGATCAATTATAAATCCTGTAGTGTTCATATCATACACTTAATAATTACTTGACGATGATATTTAATGTTTTAGATCAAATAAAATAACGCAAATTATCATTAATATCCCTTCTGTGTAAGGATTAATTTAAACAACATATGAATAAATATTTGAGGCTAAACTTTCTAAGGCTATATATTTAGCCATTGATTCTTTAAGCAGTAATTAAAGTTTTGCGTTAGTATTCGACTCGCCTTCTTGTTTAACGCGTTGTTAGAGTCCGATTTAGTCATGGAATTGTATTGTGAAAACGATATAGTAAATTTCAAAGATAAATTCAGCTTAGTAAATATATTCAGTGTTGAATTTGTCTTCAAAGTATGACGCTTATGTATTAGAGCCTTTGTTAAGTTCGGTTTTTCCAGTAAATGATAAATATGTGATATTAAATCGAATATAGTAATTATAAACAGCAGAGAGTAAGCCAGAAACCGTTTGTGGTGTGAACCAAATGAGTAAGTACACTTTAATTTCAAAGCAGTCAAAATAAAAATGTGTTAAATTGGCCAAGTTCATGTAAAGCCAGTAGCCCTAGCCTTTGAATGTGATTAGAATCTCGCAAAAGCAGTCCAAGTACCAGTAGTTGTTCGATTCGGTGCAGAATCACTCCGTTTCCGAGCATAACCTGCAGTGCGTGCGCAAGGTCTATTCTAGACAGAGCAGCATCATTTTAATCGCAAATTTGAGCCTTGCAACCTCCCACGAATCCCTATAGTCTAATCTGCACTACATTTTTAAGCTAACCACCCTCTCCCCAGTGTCTGACTTCAATTTGATTCTGATTAACTCCTCCACTGACCTCCGTTCGTTCGTTCGGCACTCACTTTTCACTCCAAGTTGGACGACCAAGTTGAATTTGGCGTTCGTGAACTGCGAAAACGACTACGAGGCGGTGATAAACGAGTGCGTTTCCCTGAGGGAGGTTTTCATTTGTGAGCGGGTTGAGGAACTGGAGAAAGCGTGGGGCATTATGGTGAACTACGAAATCAAAGCGGATTGGGGCTTATTTTGAGTGTACAGTAAAAGAGATATAAATTGAAAATGAGCGAGAAAAAACGTGTATTGAAGGACGCTTTTCGGGCATTTACACACTTTAACTCTAAGGCTGTAAGAATAACAGCCTCATTTTCAAATGACATGATAAATATGTAATCATATAAAACGCAGTTGATAGTCTTAACTATTTTACATGTTACTCGCACACTAGTTTGTCTTTCCTTAATTACTAATAAATTTCTGATTTCATGAATATATGTTTGATATTAAAATGAAAATTATGGATTATAAAAAAGTGACGTGCCAACAGACTATAAATAGTGGCACTATACTATTGGCTGACAGTGAATAATATTACTACAAGTAATAATTGATTTTTGAAACAATAATGCTGTATGAATACAAAACTCAGTTCTTTCATTCAGGAATTCCGGCCAGCTCAATGCGCAGTATTCCGGCCTATAATTGGTTATCTCGGTTGTTAATCTCCGCTTCGTCCTTGGCTTCCTTTTACTTTCTCCTCTTCATGAAGCAGAGCATCATGATGCACAAGCTGATCAGGAACCATAGCCCGACCACGATTCCGGCAACAGCTCCTCCGCTCACGAGCGGTTTACAGCTAGGTTTCTCGCCCGTTTTGTCCGATTTGCACTTCAACGGGTCACAAGTGGCCTCACATTATAAAGAACAGGTCATTTTCTTCTTCCTTGAGATTATGCACATGTTCGCGCAGGAATCAGAAATGCAGTTTATTTGACCGTTTCTTTGCAAACAAAGAGCCTCTGAGGGGTCGTTGACGCACTTTCTGGTGAGGTCACATGACTGACAGGTGGCGATGGACAACTCTGGAATGCACTTCAAAGTTAAGGGGTCGTTCCTGATCTGGGCGCAGATGCCGCTGAAGCAGGTGGCGTCCACTCCCTCGGTGGTGCAGATCTCACCAGCGTTTTTGATGCAGATGGGGACTAAATTCAGGTCTAAAGCGGATATCAACCCTGGATATGATGTGCAATCGATCGGAGCGGAAGCGCACTTCTTAATAATGGACTGAATAACTGGGTAGCAGGTGTTTGAGGCGCACTCGGAGTCAGCCTGGCACTCGAGATGGTTTTCAAGCTTGCAAACAACCGTATTTGATTGGGAAATGAACGGAGTCAGCGGGGATGTGCACGCGAGAATCGAGTTGCTGCACTTCAAACTCGAGTTCGCGCCAAGGTCCTTCATGCACTCGAACTGGCAGATTTCTTCGGCTTCTTTCGTGCAATCCTGGCCAGGAACGAGGTAGCACTTCATCAGGTTGTCCGCGTTCTTTATTACTCCAACGTGAGTCGCATCGCAAGCTGGTTCATACGCACCCGCGCACTTGGTTGATTCATTTGGACGATAAGAAAAGCAGCCGTATGCGCAGGTGCCGTCGGTCAAGGAGCAATCTTAGCCGCCTATTTTCAGGCACTCGCTGATGGAGGCGTCTTTGTAAATTGGCATGTGGCTGGCCTCGCAGGTTTGTTTTACGGCGCACTTCTTTTCTCCTACGTTGGCGTCTGTGTAGTAGCACGCGTCCGTGAAGCAGTCTGAATCATTTTGGCACGGCTCTCCTACCACTTTGATACAAACTGGAGTCCGAGTCAGATCGAGCGCTGAAATCTTTGGTTCAGTGGATTGCGTGCAGTCAATGGCCGAAGTCGAGCATTCAAAGTCCACGGATTGAACAACTGGGTAGCAGATATTTGAAAAACAGCCCAAGTTATTGTCGCACATAGAGCCGTCGTTTGGCTGGCAATCTAGATTTCCGTTGGTCTTGATAACCGCCACTTCGATGGCGCTGCAACTAGAATCGGCTTTGCTGCAGGCGAAAATCTCGGTACTCTTATTATTCACATCGAGCGTTTCTAAACATTCGGAAACACAAATATTATTTTCTGGAACGCAAACTTCACCGACTTGAGCGAAACATGTAGGAAGCAAGCCAGTCGGGTCGGATCTGCACTTTGTTTAATCGCACGACGCGTCACATTTAATCGAACATGTTTAAACATTCTATTTCGACACGATGCACAGGTTCGCGCAAGATAATTTGCAATCGGTACCGTCTGGAATGGTTTGACCGTTCACTAGCAAACAAACCCCGTCATTATTCGCGTTCATAGCGCATTTCGTAGTTGTTAAATTGCAGGTTTTGCAAGCGGGAACCGAGCTGAACGTGATGCACTTGAAGATCTTCGGGTCTCCTTGGATCTGGGCGCAAACGCCGCTGAAACAGCTCAAATCTGTTCCTTCAGCCGTGCAAACCTAACCCGCGTTCTTCTTGCATTCAACGGTGATCCCGACCAGAGAAGGCCAGGTTCCGGCGACACAGGTCTTGGTGGTAGCGGAGCACCTGGACTCAGCGGATTGGGCAACGGAATAACAAGTATTTGAATGACAATCCGAATTTTAGTTGCACAACTCGCTGTTGTTCGGTTCACATGTTATCTCCCCTGTGGGTTTAACTCTTGGAACTGTCTTCTCTTGAGCAGAGCAATCAGGCTCTTATTAGCTGCAGCGAAAATAGCTTGAGTCTTTTTGCTAAATGCATTTGAACTCGCAAAGTGGGTTCGGATTTGAACAAAACTCGCCAGGCTCACTCTTGCATGTTGGAGCCAATCCCGTTATTTCAGATCTGCATCTCAATAACTGTGGATCGCAAAACTCATCAGTCTTTTTACAATTCAGCGAACAGGTGAGAACGTTGAGCTTGGAGGCGATGCAGAAATTTGCACACCCTGAAGAATCAGTACAGCCAGTTTGACCATTAATTGACAAACAGGCTCCATCATTGCTGTTATCGGCGACGCATATTTTGGTGGCGTCACAGGCCTTGCAAGTGACTATACTTGCTGTAGAAACGCACATAAGTGTTGCTGGATCTTCTTTAATCTAGGCGCAAACTCCGCTTAAGCAATCATCGACATCATTTCCTTAGGCAACACAGGATTTTCCGGTATTCGTAACGCATACTTTTTCCATAACATCTCCGGATATTTTAAGCGCAGAAACGGTATTGGTGTCACCTGTACAATCGTGGATGGAATCAGCACATCTTTGGATATTCGTTTTTGTTACCGGATAGCAAACGGTCGAATCGCAGTCGGCAGCTTTGCCGCAGATACCGCCGTTGTTCGGAACGCAACTTATCGCATAGTTTTGGGTTGAAATCACAATCGCAACCTGAGGAGAAGTACAAGTCGGGACCACGTGGCTGCACGCGTAGACTCTCGTGGAGGAAAGTGGGTTGTAGGAATCCTTCTCAAGACATGCGAACTCGCACTGGCCTTCTATCGTGACGTCGCATTACTAGCCTGGGAACTTGCTGCAGATCGGCTTCAAGCCGGTACTTTCTGAAAGGCAGGGATTTTCACAGGTTGGCTCGCACGGGATGGTGCAGGTCATTATCTTGGCCCTCGAAATCAAGCAGGTATTCGCGCAAGAGGTATCGTCACAGCTGGTTTAGCCGTTCGCCTGACGACAAACACCATCGTTTTACGCATTGGCCACGCAAACCTGGGTTTTTGCATTGCATGCATCGCAAACGGATCTCGAAGCCAAGGTGATGCATTTCAAGGTCTTTCTATCGTGCTCAACTTGCATGCACCTTTCGTTGAAGCACTCGAGACTTTTTCCTTGTATTGGGCAGATTTCACCGTCTTTCAAAGCGCAAATGGCTTCGTTAATAATATTCACAGCAATTCTAGTTCCTGGAACACTTGAGCAATCAATTTGCTTGGATGAGCATTTTAAAAGATTGTTAGATTCTGAAGCCGTAGCTGGATAACACTTCTTACCGCATTCGTCGTCTAATAAACATATTTCGCCTGGTATTTTTACGCATTTCACATTTGTACCTCTTAGTACAGGGAATGTTTTTGGTTTGGCTGAACAATCTATCATGGATGGGGTACACTTTTTGATATCTGAAGCAATTTCTATTAAGCAATCAAACAAACATTCATCCATATCTGAACATGGTTAATAAATTGCTTTAACGCATTAAGGAGTTCCATCGTTCTTTTTAATGACAACTTATTGTAAGTTATTACACGTCAGATAATATTAAGCACATCTGAAAGTATAATAATGCTGTTTATTGAAGCATCCGTAAGCGCATGTTGTGTCTGATACGCCGATGCAAGCTTGACCCCCTATCTTTTTGCATGTGAGAGAATCGTCAGATACGTAAAAAGGCATCTTAATTGCACCGCAAGTGAGTTGTGTTATCGCACAACGCTTTTCGTACAGAGCGTTTTCGACTACGTAACAAGCTTTAGATTTACATTATGTACCATCAGTACAAATCGTTCCAGCTACAGCCATATATGAGGTGGTAAATCACATGATAATATTCTAATGTTTAAACTGTCAAATACCAATAATAACTTCTTCAATCAAATTTCATATCAAACAATTAATGTGTATAATCTCAATACTTTTTTGAGATTTGATTTAATGCTAAAACATGAAATACATTTAGTTTAACAGAACCGTGTTCAATTTAAAGCTGTTACATAAATGAGGAAGCAGAATCACTTAACCATTTTTATATACTGGGAAATCATTAACCACAAGAATATAATATAGAGGGAAAATCCAAGGTTGCCACCTTATCTGAAGGTGAAAATATAGTTAAACTTACTTTGAAAAAAGGAATCTTCCTGGTAGATAAAAAGAATTTATTCTATAGTAATTATATTTATAATAGTTATATATTACCACTCTACTCCAGTCCAAAATATTAAAATGCACTAAATATAGTATCTTTTATAACTGGCTGTAGTTGAAGAAATCGACTCCCATTAACATTCAGTGTATGATAAGATACCAACAACGTAAATGTAAAGTTACAACGGAATTATATATTTTCACATTATTCAAACACTCAAAGTTTATTATTGCTGACTTCACTGAAATAATTAATTTCAATTATAAGGGCTGGAGTGAAAGGAGTACATGTTACTAATGATATATAGTTTTGAGATTCCAGCAGCTCTCGTTATGGTAGTTTAAATACTAAAATGTAATTACTTTCTACAAAAAGATCTAAAATGTCTTTTAAAATCATAGTTAAAAACTAATAAAACCGCTACACACTTACGTAATATTATTATTAATATTACGTATATATGTTTACATTGTATATCATAAGATAAAGTAGAATAGTTACTTGATATTAAAAAGATATTAAATCATATATAGAATTATTATTAAAGCTGTTACATAAATGAGGAAGCAGAATCACTTAGATTGGAAACAAAGATGAAAGCCATTTTAATAAACTGGAATATTATCAACCACAAGAATTATTAAAATATATATTATTTTTACTTGGCTATAGTAAAATAACTAGTATATATTTATTTATCGCGTTTAGATGTATTGTTGGATTGTTGCTGTTGAGTGAGTCATGTTATTGTATTTTAAATATTTTTTAAGAGAAGTAGAGTGGTAATATAATATTAAAATAAAATATAAATGTTTTAATGTGCCAGCGTATTTCCCCCTATCAAATATAGATTCACTTCATATATATACTTGGCGACCTATAAAGCTTCATTGTATTTGTATGTTTCCCCCTATCAAAGTTAGTCCAGATATAACTCCACTCCTCGTATAACTATGGCGACCTTGGACTTTCCCATCTATATAATAATAGGGTTCACTCGATTTTGAAACTTTGAGTCATTTTGCTTGGTTGGCATGATAATTTCCCAAAATATATTTTCAAGTTATCCGGAGGTTTTTTAACTATTCTACAAATCTGGATATTTATATCGAATATATTATGCATTTAATTAATAATTAAAAAATTAACATTTAATATCATTTATTCTTATTTTACACAAGAGATCGCTCGCGTTTTACAAAGCAACCTATGCTTATATTGAGGGAAAATAGCGAACAGGAGCTAATGTACTGTTGGCCCCAAAATTGATATAATTTTTCATATCTTTCATTTTCTCATATTTTGCACTTTCATAATTTATCACAATACAGATTTATTTGATCATCTTCTCTATAACATAAACGGTAAATAGTATTAATATCTTGTTACTTTATATCATAGCGAATGGTTAATAACTAATAGAAGAAATATAAAAATCACCCTATTTCCACTGTATTTTTCAACAGTTACGGTTGAGCAACTTTTTGTTGCATATCAAGTTAAAATTATATTGGTTAAGTACCGATTTAATCCAAAAATATTTTTTAAATTTAGGTAAAATTCACTCTTTTTCGAATAATGTTAGTAGTACTTAAATTTTGTGGTTATCTTATTAGGACGATACGTAACTGGTAATTGTAGCATTTAATAATAAAGAAAATATGCTTTTTATATTGAACGTATAAAGTGTTTGATACAGCCTATGAATAAATATTGTTTTTACTTCTGTTGGTATGTATAATTAGCAAAGATAAATTGATAAAAAATGATAACTGATATTAAACATGTTTGTGAACTGGTTAAAAATTATCTTCCACTTCTCGTATGACAAGTTCTTGCAAATCACTCTTTCATTAACTTAATTAGCATTTATATAGAAGCGTTAAATCCTTTTTGAAGAAACAGAAGACGATATAAATGACTAAAACTAATTAATGAAACACGTGGTTGCTTCTGGCATCATACAGTTATTGAAGCTAAATATAATGAATACATTATTGATCCGAGTCAAAGATAACGTTAGTGAGAACCTTTAGTAAAAATAAAATAAAAACTTATGTATGAACGATGCTGACTTGATGTATCGTCGTGATCAGTGATGTCGTTACGGATTTTTCCATCTAGAAATCATAAGACAAATCATATGTGGTAGTTCACCAAGCATTAAATAAAATACTACATTAAAATATTATATTTTGGCTTGTAACTGCCGGGAACGTGGTAATGACCTAATTATAGAGTAGGGAACACAAAATGTTGCGCGCTCAGCGGTAAAGCTAGAATTATATTCAATAACTTGATAAACGAAGTGGAGTGAACAATGAAAAGATGATAAAACATGTATTATTTGTTATTATGTAACATCTAAACTTTGCGACACAGTCTCTTTTCGCTTTTACTGTAAAGTTAACTTATACTATAATAACTCTCATCGTGTTCCTAATTGGTCTTTTGTTGTCTTTTGACTTCATGATGTCTTCTAAGAAGTATTTGCCCGAGAGTTTCGACCGTACCAAGGAGCTTCAGTTTATTTCTCCAGATCTGATGGAAGCTAAGATTCACACAAATATCTTCGAGTTCGGCCTTACGCACGGTGACTACAGCGATACTCATCAGTGCCTTTCTTCAACCAACAAGTCCTCTGATAAGTTCTACAAGTCAAAGGTGATCCAGACTGAGATCTACGGATCTGATGAGTGGCACCACGAAGTGCTGTACGTAAGCAAGCAGTTCATAGCCGATAACGAGGCGATGTTCAGAAAGATGCACAAAATCGGTCTCATTTGCACCGTTGTCGGGTTCGTCTGCCCAGTTCTCATCATCTCTCTCGTTTGGTTCTGCTGTGCGAACTGGTGCCAGTGCTACAACAGCAAATTTGGTTTGTGTTAACCAAAATTTTCGAAAGTTGAATAAGTGCCGTTATTTGACCAAGTTCCAAAAGTACAGCCAACTCAAATACATCTCCCTCCGCAGATGATGTGAAAACTAATTTTAAGTTATTCATACCAATACGATATAGCAGTTTACAATTATACTATATACAAACAAGAAAATTCAAAATATTTGTATACTTATAATAATTCAAATATCTAATTTTATAGAATATGATAATAACATGTAATCTTTGCCATAATTAAGCACAAAACGATGTAACGAAAGAATAATGATAATGTGCTTTGAACACATGGATTTGAAAAGTACATCACTTTTACGACTTGCTACATATTATGTATTTTCTTCCACCTCTTGTATTTGAGCGCCACCTAAGTATTATTTGTTTAGATTATATACTTTACTTTTGCTTGCGGATTTCGATACTGGTCTCGTTTTTCTTTTGATTTCATGATAAAAGCAATGTATGCCAAGGGAATTTACATTTTCTCCTTCTGATTTTATGAAAGCTAAGATCCAAACAAATAATTCGGGTTTCAATCTTGAGTAGGAGTATTACAGTGAATCCAACAAAAGTTTTTCGTCTGACAACGAAACTGACAAGTTTAGATTTAAGAGCAACCAAAAAAATAAGTAATATTCACACATAAGTTAATATATTTAATAGCTGTTAAGTAATTAATACAGTGAATAGTTATATTAAAGTTTAAGATAAATTCATCAAATAAAACTAGCGTAGACTTTTGGCTTTTCTTTTGTGCGCCTAATTGGAGCTTTCTTTTATTTAAGTTTGCATTAAGTCCATCCATCGCACCAAATATTGAGAGATGCGAATATTACCACAAACGCGAAAACAAAAACAGCTGTTACAGCATAACACGCTGTCTTTTTTGAATCTACAGCACTTAGCACATTCATTCCTGTGCATTCAGTATCGATTGAAGTATAATCTCCGCTCCAGTGCTTTACTTTTAACGAATATTTTTTACTGGTTCGCATGAATGATCCTGTGATTGTTCCAAAGCACCCAGATGTAGCATCATAAAAACCCTTTTATAATTAGAATCCAAATATGCCGGACTGGATATATGCTGAAGTTGTACCAATTACATGTTATTCTGCAGGTTCTACGTAATTATTTGAGTACGAATTTAGAGACAAAATGCAATCTACTGTTGTAAATACGCCAACTCCACAAATCATGAATGATATCAGAGTATACACGAATATGGCACTCTTTCTGCTCATTAAAAAGCTCATTAAAAAGAAGTGTATTTTTATTATTGTTGCCATTTATATAATTTATTCTAATAGATTTTATTGATTTCATGTTAATGCAAAATAATTCAAATTATTTAGCACTGGTTTCATTCACAGATCTTATAATAACTTGATTCACTCCTTTGGCTACAAAATCATCAGATACAAGTAGTATACAAGATTAGTCTATATGTATACTAGCTGTGTATTAAATCATGAATTAAATGAAAAATAAACGCAATCACGCACTAAGTTAATCAATCTCTTGGTAGTAAACATCGTCCCAGCTCTTTTTGTACTTCTTTTGCTTTATGCTTGAGCTGATGCAGCCGGAAACGTAAAGCAAAGCCACGAACAGAACTGAGCAGCAGCACACGACGATGACCAGTTTTGTGCTGTTCTGTCTGAGGAATCCGAAGTTCGTGCACACGTACGAGTAGTTCGCAACTGCCGTTTCGTTCGTGTATTCCTGGGTGTAAATAACGTCATTGTGCCTGGCTGACATGGACAGATTGAATTTCATGGGTTAAAATAAAGTATTTATTTGCTTGCACTTTTGCTGGCAGTAATGCTGGCAGTTTTACTCACTCGTGTAATATCCGCACAGATTATACTGTTTTGAGTCGTTCGGATCAACTAACTGGAACACATTCTTGTACTACTCGGGTAAATCCCTGTACCTGAACTGAACGCACTTTGAATTTTAATTTTAGCAATTTTAAGAGAATTGAACTGACCCATTCAAATTGAAGGAGTTCTCAACGTGAATATCACCACAATTTACTGCTAAAGAATTGATGAATATCATTTTGGAGTGGAGATCGAAATTTGTGGGTTTAATATGCAGTGAGGACGAATGCACAGTTGCAGTTATTTAGAATTACATATGTATATTGTTGTAATTTGAATTAATGTACGTACAATTCTAAGATTAAAAGTATATAAAAGTTGACACTTTAACACAACCGTGATATTAAAGTGTAATCATACTGAAAAAGTATAGGAATGAAAACACTTCATCACATTATATTTAACTGATAAGTTTGTATATGTTTTAATATCACAATAATACTCCACTTCAGAATAACAATATTATTTTACTATAATAAATCCTGAATTAACTTATTACCAATAAAAATTATATGTATATTTTAATCTATGATGAACAGTAATGAAAATTAACTTATCTATAAATCTGATAGTAATATTGATTCTTAGACAAATTGTAATAAATTGAATTCACGATGTGACTAAAAATGCTGCTACGCAATTCTTAGTAGATAACCCATATTAAATACAGTATGTTTTCATTTCAATGAAAGTTCACATACCATTTAGAAAAAAATTCTGAAACATGAAATTGAGATATGGGACATCTATATTTATATTATAATATATAAATAAGATCAATACGCATAATTTAAATTACCACTCCACCTCCTTTTCAATTAATGGGATCTTCAATAACTGATTTATTCAACAAATTATTTGGTAAGAAGGAAGTTCGTATCCTTATGGTTGGTCTTGACGCCGCTGGTAAGACTACCATCCTCTACAAACTCATGCTCGGCGAAGTTGTTACAGCAATTCCGACTATTGGTTTCAACGTTGAAACGGTTGAGTACAAAAATATTAAATTTACCGTTTGGGACGTTGGTGGTCAAGATACCATCCGTCCACTTTGGGTCCACTATTATCAAAACACTGATGCTGTTATCTTCGTCGTTGACTCCCACGACAGAGAACCAGATCGTGTCCAAGACGCTCGTGAAGAATTACACAAGCTCATGAATGAAGATCAACTTAAGGACGCTGCTCTTCTTGTTTTTGCCAACAAGCAAGATCTTCCAAAGGCCATGACTCTTTCTGAGCTCACTGAAAAACTTAACCTTAACCAACTTCGTAACCGTGACTGGCACGCATAAGCTTGCTGCGCCAAGACTGGTGAAGGCCTCTATCAAGGTTTAGACTGGCTCAGCAACTATATCCAGAACAAGGGTAAGAAAGCAAAGTGAAAATCGTATATACAATATAATTTTACTAAAATTATAGAGAAATAAATGTCATATCATACAATATTCAGAACTTCTAAGCTTTCTTTACATTCTTCATCCATAGGATGACCGTGCCACATTAGTTAACCTGCTGCATCAAAAATGAAAGCATGCGGGATACCATTTACTTAGTATTGTGTCATTAACTTCTGTAGTTATCCACTTTAGTCTACAGCCAAATTATAAAATTTCATTGGCTACATCTTGTCTTTTAATTATTATACAGTTCCAATAGCCTCTTACGAAACAGACACTATATAGATGTTTGAATATTCTTTGGTCATTTAAGCTAAATGTGGAATAGCAGCTCTGCATGGAGGGCACCAAGTGGCAAAGCACTCTATCATAACTGGCTAGTTTGATTAAGGCTATTTAATTTGTGTCAAATATTAAAGATTACTTAATATAGTGCTTGACATATAAATATATAGGTGATGTGGTATGATATCTTCTTTTATATTAAAATTTATATCCATTGTAGAATATAATCTTGATATATTTTATTTTTGGAAAACACCTTTGAAATAAATAATACTATATAATAATAAATATGATTGAATAACATGTAACTAATAAAGAAAGAAACTCAATCACTGTTGTTCCTCGTCACCACCTTCAACGTGATCTTCATTGACCCATAAGTTAAGGTTATCTCTCAAAAGTTGCATGATAAGAGTAGCATCCTTGTAGGCTTCTTGGGATAACTTGTCTAAGTCGTTGATAGCAGCATCAAAAGCAGTACGAGCAAGCTCGCATGCCTTCTCAGAGTCATTCATGATTTCATAGTAGAAGACTGAAAAGTTCAAGGCGAGACCAAGGCGGATTGGGTCTGTTGGGTTAAGTTACTCAGCGATAACTTAAGCTTATTTGTAAGCAGCAAGAGATTGTCCAGCGAAAGATTTGCGGTCGTCCTTTTGAGTGAATTCAGCAAGATATCTGTAGTAATCGCCTTGCATCTTGTTATAGAAAACTTTGGCGGTAACTTCAGTGGCCTTTGGAATGAATTCCTTCTCAATTAGTGATAGGACGTCATTGCAATAGCTCTTAAGTTCTTCTTCAATTTTTAGGCGATAAGCAGTGACGAAGTCGATACGAGTTTGGTTTGGCTTGGAACGACCTTTTTCACGAGTCTCGATTGTGGATACAATTCTCCAGGCAGCACGGCGTGGACCAATGATGTTTTTGTAGGCAACTGATAGCAAGTTACGTTCTTTGTCGTTTAATTCTTCACCAAGAGCAATGATCTTCTTCATTGTCTCGATCATATCGTCGTAGCGCTCGGCATTCTCATTAAGTTGAGCTATAAAGACTAAATCTTCGCGGGATTCCATTGAATTTTAATGAGAGGAGTGGGAGATGTGATTCCTTCATTCAACTTTTACTATTTTCTATAACATATTTGTTTTAGTGTTAATTAACACCACTCCATCGTTTAATTAAAGTGCAGAAATTAAACAACATTAAATAATATAGAATCATAACTAATATTATTATTTTTGTGCGCACTAAGGTATTTAATGCTTAAATTAGCTGTTTAAACATTTTAAACTAACAAATATATAATATTTGTAATTATTATTTATTTTTAGAATATATATTTATTTAACGTATTATAATTTTTAATATTACAAATCCACTTCTAATTCATGGGTTAAACGTGCTCAACACCAGCTTTAAAAATCCTTATGATAGGAACAGAAATGGCTGGGAAAACTTCAATTTTATATCGTATTAAATTGGATAAAGAGATTCAAACTATTCCAACAGTTGGATTTAATTAAGAAGAGATTATGATAAGAGGCGGCAAGTACTTTGTTACAGATTTATCGGTTCCAAACTACTTTTAACAAATGCTGGAAGAAAATAAAGGTGTTATTTTTGTTATTGATTCTTCCTAAGAAGATATGCATGAATCTCTTGAATTATTCACAAATATGATGCATATATTGGATGAAAAGTCACATCCAATATTAATATTTTGTAGTAAATGTGATGTTAAACAACCAGATTTAGAACATATAGAAAAGTACTTTGAGCTTAAAACGATTAAGTAGTAATATAAAATTGTAAAATGCAGTTCAGTTACAGGTGAAGGTATAGCAGAAGGCTTTTAGTTCCTCAGCGAATAAATTCATATGTGATAGTTCAATTCTTGAATTTTATTTTGATAACACAATGTTGATTTAAATGAACTAACAAAAATCAATAATTATAACATTTATTTGTGTCAGTAATAAACATATAATAACATTAAACATATAATTTTTCAAATATCATTTGTACTTTGTGCCATATCATTCAAAGTAAACAACTAAAATAATATTTGTAAAAATTCAAAAAATATGTTCTTATATTTGTTATTAGTCCATATTATTGTATATTATTATGTATGTTGTGTTAGCATGTGAATTGCCCAATTTTTGCAATATTGATATGTTTATCATATCATAAATCCTTTTTCTTCATTTTGCGTATTTCCGCTGGTTTTCGCACCTAATACGCATTTTGGTCTTGCATGAGTAAATTCCACTCCTTCCATCATTTACCGTCATGTTATTCAGTTTTGTGCTGCACTTGACTTCCGAGGAGCTGATGACGCAGGGTCAGCAGTATTTGAAGTAGAAGAACTACGATCGCGCCTCCAAGATTTTTACCCAGATTATAGAGGAGGACTCGAAACCCCCAGTGACCGCCTTCTACTTCAGGGCCAACGCCCTTGAAGGCTTACAAAGACAACTTGAAGCTCTTTAAGACTACAAAATCGTTATCGACAGAACCGAGCACACGAAGAACGTTCACGAGCGCTCACAGAAGCGCGTTTTGGATTTGTGTCAACAGAATTGTCACTTGAATTGCGCGAAGAACTACTCATCCGTTTACTTCCCCTCACAGAGGGCGTTTAACGAAGTAAAGTAGCAATTTGAGCGCAGAAAGTTCCTCATCGCCAACAACGTTGATTTGAAACAGATACAGGATTTCGTTAGCACCTGCTCAAAAGACAGCGTGTTGCAATAGAAAGTTTTACTCACCAGTTTGGCTGAATAGAGGTTCGACATCTCCAAGCAATCACTAACTCAGTTGAAATAGGTGTATCCAAGCTACAAGCTCGAGATTCAGTCACTAGTTGATCTATTCCAACTATTCGAGCACCTGCAAGCAGAAAACTACGAGAACCTCTTCAAACTCGCCCAAAAACTGAGCTCTGAAAACTCAGAAGAACCAGCATTCGGAAACCTCCAAAAACTGGCCAAGTAACTACTCGAGTGCTTACAGTAGTTCGAAAAACTCACCCCGAACTCGGATAAGAACGCTTTGTTGCCATTATTACAGTTGAAGCCGAATATTATGAAGCTGCACAACGTAACAGACAAGATCTACACAAACGTTGGCAAAAAGATCAAATCTCTGCTTAAATAAGTGTTCTCACTCCAAGATAACCAGATTTCGGACATAAACCTGAATGAACTCGAGCAAAAAACACACGTCCAAGTTGATAACCTGCTCTGCACGATCGACATAGCAACAAATTAAACCACATCCTGTCTGGACTTATAGACCAACACACCAGTAGGTAAATACCTCAAAGCACTCATCATGAGCATCAACCTCAACGACGAAGCCAAACAACTCTCCAAGAAGTTCCAAAAAGGAGACGATATCACCGAAGAAGTAGACCTAGCTGAACAAAAAGTGTCCAAAATACACACCTTGCTCCAAGAAGCATACGCCAATAAAACCGAAGGACAATTCGAAAATATCAACAAATTCATCGACGAAGTCAATCTTATCGCCGATCGCGTCTTCGCCCTGTACATGAAGACTCTAACTCCAAACTTCTACAAGATCCTTAATGTAACCAAACAAACCCCACAGAGTGACATAAAGAAAGCGTATTTCAAACAAGCCAGAAAGCTACACCCTGATACTATTCCTAAGGATACCCCAGAAGAAGAAAAGAAGAGATTTGCCAGAGAATATCAGAAAGTTGCTGAAGCTTGGGATGTTTTAGGCGATGAAGATAAAAGAAGAGAATACGACGCTGGAAATTATAACGCAGAAACTAGAAACCAAAAGCAAATGAACCATCAGCAACGTAAAGAAAGAGCCAAACAAATGATTTTATAAGGAGGACAACAGCAACAACAATTCGGTGGATTCTAACAATTTGGTGGATTTGGTGGCGGTGGTCAACAACAATTCTTCCAATTCAATGGAGATCCATTCCAATTTTTCCAATAACAATTTGGTGGTGGTCAACAACAAGGATAGGGACAAGGATAAGGATAAGGTCAGGGAAGATAGAGAGTAAGAATTAACTTCGGTGGTCAAGAGTTCTTCATGTGAAGTTAAATTTGTTGAAAATGTTATTACATATATACATCAAATGAAATATACTAATCACACACTGACACAGTTGACCAATACCAAATTTTCTACTAACAACATATTTTTCTACTGTATTTTACATTTTATGTAAATATACACCGTTAGCGTTATCAATACCAGCAAACTAATGCTTGGAACCAAAATCACAAATAATAGTCGATAGTTTTATGTTCCTGCACTGGAGCAAATATACTGGTAGTTCGCGTAAGCTGTCTCATTCACATAATCCTGAGTGACTATCGTCTTGTTATGTCTGGCTGACATTGCTAAATCGAACTTCATTCCTTGTATGGTTGAACTCACTTGCAAACATTATTATGAACAATACTTTAAGCAGATTCGTTAAGTGGTGTACTGACCGCATAGATTATATTTACTGGTCGCGTCTGGGTCGACTAGCTGGAACACGCTCTTGTACGATTCTGGCAAATCAACATAGTCAAACGAAACGCATTCAGAGTTGGGGTCTTAACACTGCTACTTGAACCACGTAGAGCTGTTCAAGTTCTAACTATACGTTACGTGTGTGTCTCCGCACTCAACTGCCAGCACATAATATATATACATATCCTGAAGTGGAAAGTGGTTAATATCAATTAGAAGAAAATCATTTCATAGACACATGTTTAAATACACCAAATAGCAATATTCATATAGTTTGGTTGTATAAATATTTCATTTAGTATATTTATATATCATTTAGTTGATAATAATTAATTCTTCCGATGTGCTACCCATTCTGCACTAAACCAGCAATATTTAGACTAGTACTTTATTAAACCATTATAAGCTAAGCCTATTCTTCGTGTTTTGCAGAGTTTATAAATTTTTAATAACATGAATTGAGACTGGTAAAATCTGGTTTTAAATTATCGATGGAACAAGGGCTTAAACGCTGTACCCTAAAATTATTCATGTATATAATATCTGAAATGATCACAAAGGATAACTCAGTTCTATTTTCCAAATTATAAGTTTTTGTGGTGCATTTTAACTTGATTATTAGAATATATTCCACTTCAATAATGTAGTTAACAATAGTATGCATATGACTATAAAACATTGTATACATAATTAATCAATATCTTATCACTTCTTATATTTCCTCATCGATTTTGCCGTATTTATCTTTATTAAATGATACTTAGAATTTACACCAATTCGTACAGAAAAGTAAAATGAAGGATATTAATACAACCGGAATAATTACACCAACAATTGACAAAGCTAACGAAGTATTATATGCAGTTATGAGTTACTTCTGGTGTAAAAATATGTAGTTATCGCTCAAACAGTTGATCGTATGATATTTTTTATCGTCCGATCCATAGACACGTATAGTTCTATTGTTTGCAAGATAATAATATGTTACGATCGACCCATCAATCCAATCGAATAAACAAGTTGATTGTGGATGGTGGTAAGCTCTGTCCAAATTTATATTCGTTACTTTTGTGTGTACTTCTGCATGTAAAGTATCATTATACAGCACATTCATCCAAAGTTGAGAAGTATCAACTTTATTTGGAAGAAATTAGCTAGATGTTATTAAAACATCAAAAGAGAAAAATAGCCCCACAGAAAACACAATCATGATTATAACAGTGTAAGTTATTTTTATATTCAAAGCATTTGTCTGAAGCATTTATGTTATGAAGTGGGGCGATTTACAAATACAAATTATATTAGTAAATATACATTATTATCTTTTTAAATTGAAGCTTTAAATTGAGCGAAACCTGTATCTTACTTTATCTTTCTTCATTTAAGATTCTTAAATTAACCTGCTTTGCCATCATTATTCCTTTTTGATTGTATATACAGTAAAAATATAAATTATATATGGTCATCTTTTAATTGATAAATTTCAAATTGTAATTAGGCTATAAGATTGTTAAGGAGATAAAGAAGAATAATAAAGCAAATATAACTCTCTTTTTACGTTACCGTAGTAGACATACAATATTATATTGTCTAAATTTGAATTTAAACTAATATATTCATGATAGAAGAAAATATTTGTATAATATGATCTCACACGTATATTTATCCTTTGTTGACGATTCCAACTTTTGGTTTGCAGCAGCAGCATCTGCACCAGTCGGAGCAGCAGAACCAGATGCAAATCAGTAATAAAAAGCCATCTGCAAACTGAGCAATTTGAGCGCAGAAAGTTCCTCATCGCCAACAACGTTGATTTGAAACAGATACAGGACTTCGTTAGCACCTGCTCAAAAGACAGCGTGCTATAATAAAAAGTTTTACTCACCAGTTTGGCTGAATAGAGGTTCGACATCTCCAAGCAATCACTAACTCAGTTGAAATAGGTGTATCCAAGCTACAAGCTCGAGATTCAGTCACTAGTTGATCTATTCCAACTATTCGAGCACTTGCAAGCAGAAAACTACGAGAACCTCTTCAAACTCGCCCAAAAACTGAGCTCTGAAAACTCAGAAGAACCAGCATTCGGAAACCTCCAAAAACTGGCCAAGTAACTACTCGAGTGCTTACAGTAGTTCGAAAAACTCACCCCGAACTCGGATAAGAACGCTTTGTTGCCATTATTACAGTTGAAGCCGAATATTATGAAGCTGCACAACGTAACAGACAAGATCTACACAAACGTTGGCAAAAAGATCAAATCTCTGCTTAAATAAGTGTTCTCACTCCAAGATAACCAGATATCGGACATAAACCTGAACGAACTCGAGCAAAAAACGCACGTCCAAGTTGATAACCTGCTCTGCACGATCGACATAGCAACAAATTAAACCACATCCTGTCTGGACTTATAGACCAACACACCAGTAGGTAAATACCTCAAAGCACTCATCATGAGCATCAACCTCAACGACGAAGCCAAACAACTCTCCAAGAAGTTCCAAAAAGGAGACGATATCACCGAAGAAGTAGACCTAGCTGAACAAAAAGTGTCCAAAATACACACCTTGCTCCAAGAAGCATACGCCAATAAAACCGAAGGACAATTCGAAAACATCAACAAATTCATCGACGAAGTCAATCTTATCGCCGATCGCGTCTTCGCCCTGTACATGAAGACTCTAACTCCAAACTTCTACAAGATCCTTAATGTAACCAAACAAACCCCACAGAGTGACATAAAGAAAGCGTATTTCAAACAAGCCAGAAAGCTACACCCGGATACTATTCCAAAGGATACCCCAGAAGAAGAAAAGAAGAGATTTGCCAGAGAATATCAGAAAGTTGCTGAAGCTTGGGATGTTTTAGGCGATGAAGATAAAAGAAGAGAATACGACGCTGGAAATTATAACGCAGAAACTAGAAACCAAAAGCAAATGAACCATCAGCAACGTAAAGAAAGAGCCAAACAAATGATTTTATAAGGAGGACAACAGCAACAACAATTCGGCGGATTCTAACAATTTGGTGGATTTAGTGGCGGCCAACAACAATTCTTCCAATTCAATGGAGATCCATTCCAATTCTTCCAACAACAATTTGGTAGTGGCCAACAACAAGGATAGGGACAAGGATAAGGTCAGGGAAGATAGAGAGTAAGAATTAACTTCGGTGGTCAAGAGTTCTTCATGTGAAGTTAAATTTATTGAAAATGTTATTAAATATAAACATTAAATGAAATATACTAATCACACACTGACGCAGTTGACCAATACCATATTTTCAACTAACAACATATTTTTCTACTATTTTTTTACATTTTACGTAAATATACACAGTTAGTATTATCAAAACCAGTAAACTAATGCTTGGAACCAAAATCACAAGTAGTAGTCGATAGTTTTATGTTCCTGCACTGGAGCAAATATACTGATAGTTCGCGTAAGCTGTCTCATTCACATAATCCTGAGTGACTATCGTCTTGTTATGTCTGGCTGACATTGCTAAATCGAACTTCATTCCTTGTATGGTTGAACTCACTTGCAAACATTATTATGAACAATACTTTAAGCAGATTCGTTAAGTGGTGTACTGACCGCATAGATTATATTTACTGGTCGCGTCTGGGTCGACTAGCTGGAACACGCTCTTGTACGATTCTGGCAAATCAACATAGTCAAACGAAACGCATTCAGAGCTGGGGTCTTAACACTGCTACTTGAACCACGTAGAGCTGTTCAAGTTCTAACTATACGTTACGTGTGTGTCTCCGCACTCAACTGCCAGCACATAATATATATACATATCCTGAAGTGGAAAGTGGTTAATATCAATTAGAAGAAAATCATTTCATAGACACATGTTTAAATACACCAAATAGCAATATTCATATAGTTTGGTTGTATAAATATTTCATTTAGTATATTTATATATCATTTAGTTGATAATAATTAATTCTTCCGATGTGCCACCCATTCTACACTAAACCAGCAATATTTAGACTAGTACTTTATTAAACCATTATAAGCTAAGCATATTCTTTGTGTTTTGCAGAGTTTATAAATTTTTAATAACATGAATTGAGACTGGTAAAATCTGGTTTTAAATTTTCGATGGAACAAGGGCTTAAACGCTGTACTCTAAAATTATTCATGTATAAAATATCTGAAATGATCACAAAGGATAACTCAGTTCTATTTTCCAAATTATAAGTTTTTGTGGTGCATTTTAACTTGATTATTAGAATATATTCCACTTCAATAATGTAGTTAACAATAGTATGCATATGACTATAAAACATTGTATACATAATTAATCAATATCTTATCACTTCTTATATTTCCTCATCGATTTTGCCGTATTTATCTTTATTAAATGATACTTAGAATTTACACCAATTCGTACAGAAAAGTAAAATGAAGGATATTAATACAACCGGAATAATTACACCAACAATTGACAAAGCTAACGAAGTATTATATGCAGTTATGAGTTACTTCTGGTGTAAAAATATGTAGTTATCGCTCAAACAGTTGATCGTATGATGTTTTTTATCATCCGATCCATAGACACGTATAGTTCTATTGTTTGCAAGATAATAATATGTTACGATCGACCCATCAATCCAATCGAATAAACAAGTTGATTGTGGATGGTGGTAAGCTCTGTCCAAATTTATATTCGCTACTTTTGTGCGTACTTCTGCATGTAAAGTATCATTATACAGCACATTCATCCAAAGTTGAGAAGTATCAACTTTATTTGGAAGAAATTAGCTAGATGTTATTAAAACATCAAAAGAGAAAAATAGCCCCACAGAAAACACAATCATGATTATAACAGTGTAAGTTATTTTTATATTCAAAGCATTTGTCTGAAGCATTTATGTTATGAAGTGGGGCGATTTACAAATACAAATTATATTAGTAAATATACATTATTATCTTTTTAAATTGAAGCTTTAAATTGAGCGAAACCTGTATCTTACTTTATCTTTCTTCATTTAAGATTCTTAAATTAACCTGCTTTGCCATCATTATTCCTTTTTGATTGTATATACAGTAAAAATATAAATTATATATGGTCATCTTTTAATTGATAAATTTCAAATTGTAATTAGGCTATAAGATTGTTAAGGAGATAAAGAAGAATAATAAAGCAAATATAACTCTCTTTTTACGTTACCGTAGTAGACATACAATATTATATTGTCTAAATTTGAATTTAAACTAATATATTCATGATAGAAGAAAATATTTGTATAATATGATCTCACACGTATATTTATCCTTTGTTGACGATTCCAACTTTTGGTTTGCAGCAGCAGCATCTGCACCAGTCGGAGCAGCAGAACCAGATGCAAATCAGTAATAAAAAGCCATCTGCAAACTGAGCAATTTGAGCGCAGAAAGTTCCTCATCGCCAACAACGTTGATTTGAAACAGATACAGGACTTCGTTAGCACCTGCTCAAAAGACAGCGTGCTATAATAAAAAGTTTTACTCACCAGTTTGGCTGAATAGAGGTTCGACATCTCCAAGCAATCACTAACTCAGTTGAAATAGGTGTATCCAAGCTACAAGCTCGAGATTCAGTCACTAGTTGATCTATTCCAACTATTCGAGCACTTGCAAGCAGAAAACTACGAGAACCTCTTCAAACTCGCCCAAAAACTGAGCTCTGAAAACTCAGAAGAACCAGCATTCGGAAACCTCCAAAAACTGGCCAAGTAACTACTCGAGTGCTTACAGTAGTTCGAAAAACTCACCCCGAACTCGGATAAGAACGCTTTGTTGCCATTATTACAGTTGAAGCCGAATATTATGAAGCTGCACAACGTAACAGACAAGATCTACACAAACGTTGGCAAAAAGATCAAATCTCTGCTTAAATAAGTGTTCTCACTCCAAGATAACCAGATATCGGACATAAACCTGAACGAACTCGAGCAAAAAACGCACGTCCAAGTTGATAACCTGCTCTGCACGATCGACATAGCAACAAATTAAACCACATCCTGTCTGGACTTATAGACCAACACACCAGTAGGTAAATACCTCAAAGCACTCATCATGAGCATCAACCTCAACGACGAAGCCAAACAACTCTCCAAGAAGTTCCAAAAAGGAGACGATATCACCGAAGAAGTAGACCTAGCTGAACAAAAAGTGTCCAAAATACACACCTTGCTCCAAGAAGCATACGCCAATAAAACCGAAGGACAATTCGAAAACATCAACAAATTCATCGACGAAGTCAATCTTATCGCCGATCGCGTCTTCGCCCTGTACATGAAGACTCTAACTCCAAACTTCTACAAGATCCTTAATGTAACCAAACAAACCCCACAGAGTGACATAAAGAAAGCGTATTTCAAACAAGCCAGAAAACTACACCCGGATACTATTCCAAAGGATACCCCAGAAGAAGAAAAGAAGAGATTTGCCAGAGAATATCAGAAAGTTGCTGAAGCTTGGGATGTTTTAGGCGATGAAGATAAAAGAAGAGAATACGACGCTGGAAATTATAACGCAGAAACTAGAAACCAAAAGCAAATGAACCATCAGCAACGTAAAGAAAGAGCCAAACAAATGATTTTATAAGGAGGACAACAGCAACAACAATTCGGTGGATTCTAACAATTTGGTGGATTTGGTGGCGGTGGTCAACAATAATTCTTCCAATTCAATGGAGACCCATTCCAATTTTTCCAATAACAATTTGGTGGTGGTTAACAACAAGGATAGGGACAAGGATAAGGATAAGGTCAGGGAAGATAGAGAGTAAGAATTAACTTCGGTGGTCAAGAGTTCTTCATGTGAAGTTAAATTTATTGAAAATGTTATTAAATATAAACATTAAATGAAATATACTAATCACACACTGACGCAGTTGACCAATACCATATTTTCAACTAACAACATATTTTTCTACTATTTTTTTACATTTTACGTAAATATACACAGTTAGTATTATCAAAACCAGTAAACTAATGCTTGGAACCAAAATCACAAGTAGTAGTCGATAGTTTTATGTTCCTGCACTGGAGCAAATATACTGATAGTTCGCGTAAGCTGTCTCATTCACATAATCCTGAGTGACTATCGTCTTGTTATGTCTGGCTGACATTGCTAAATCGAACTTCATTCCTTGTATGGTTGAACTCACTTGCAAACATTATTATGAACAATACTTTAAGCAGATTCGTTAAGTGGTGTACTGACCGCATAGATTATATTTACTGGTCGCGTCTGGGTCGACTAGCTGGAACACGCTCTTGTACGATTCTGGCAAATCAACATAGTCAAACGAAACGCATTCAGAGCTGGGGTCTTAACACTGCTACTTGAACCACGTAGAGCTGTTCAAGTTCTAACTATACGTTACGTGTGTGTCTCCGCACTCAACTGCCAGCACATAATATATATACATATCCTGAAGTGGAAAGTGGTTAATATCAATTAGAAGAAAATCATTTCATAGACACATGTTTAAATACATCAAATAGCAATATTCATATAGTTTGGTTGTATAAATATTTCATTTAGTATATTTATATATCATTTAGTTGATAATAATTAATTCTTCCGATGTGCCACCCATTCTACACTAAACCAGCAATATTTAGACTAGTACTTTATTAAACCATTATAAGCTAAGTATATTCTTCGTGTTTTGCAGAGTTTATAAATTTTTAATAACATGAATTGAGACTGGTAAAATCTGGTTTTAAATTATCGATGGAACAAGGGCTTAAACGCTGTACCCTAAAATTATTCATGTATAAAATATCTGAAATGATCACAAAGGATAACTCAGTTCTATTTTCCAAATTATAAGTTTTTGTGATGCATTTAAACTTGATTATTAGAATATATTCCACTTCAATAATGTAGTTAACAATAGTATGCATATGACTATAAAACATTGTATACATAATTAATCAATATCTTATCACTTCTTATATTTCCTCATCGATTTTGCCGTATTTATCTTTATTAAATGATACTTAGAATTTACACCAATTCGTACAGAAAAGTAAAATGAAGGATATTAATACAACCGGAATAATTACACCAACAATTGACAAAGCTAACGAAGTATTATATGCAGTTATGAGTTACTTCTGGTGCAAAAATATGTAGTTATCGCTCAAACAGTTGATCGTATGATGTTTTTTATCATCCGATCCATAGACATGTATAGTTCTATTGTTTGCAAGATAATAATATGTTACGATCGACCCATCAATCCAATCGAATAAACAAGTTGATTGTGGATGGTGGTAAGCTCTGTCCAAATTTATATTCGTTACTTTTGTGTGTACTTCTGCATGTAAAGTATCATTATACAGCACATTCATCCAAAGTTGAGAAGTATCAACTTTATTTGGAAGAAATTAGCTAGATGTTATTAAAACATCAAAAGAGAAAAATAGCCCCACAGAAAACACAATCATGATTATAACAGTGTAAGTTATTTTTATATTCAAAGCATTTGCATGAAGCATTTATGTTATGAAGTGGGGCGATTTACAAATACAAATTATATTAGTAAATATACATTATTATCTTTTTAAATTGAAGCTTTAAATTGAGCGAAACCGTATCTTACTTTATCTTTCTTCATTTAAGATTCTTAAATTAACCTGCTTTGCCATCATTATTCCTTTTTGATTGTATATACAGTAAAAATATAAATTATATATGGTCATCTTTTAATTGATAAATTTCAAATTGTAATTAGGCTATAAGATTGTTAAGGAGATAAAGAAGAATAATAAAGCAAATATAACTCTCTTTTTACGTTACCGTAGTAGACATACAATATTATATTGTCTAAATTTGAATTTAAACTAATATATTCATGATAGAAGAAAATATTTGTATAATATGATCTCACACGTATATTTATCCTTTGTTGACGATTCCAACTTTTGGTTTGCAGCAGCAGCATCTGCACCAGTCGGAGCAGCATAACCAGATGCAAATCAGGAATAAAAAGCCGAGAACGATGCCAACTATTGAACATGCAAGTGAGGTGCCGTAAACTACAGCATTTGATTCGTTGTGCTCCAAATAGTCGACGCTAACGCACTCAACGGGTCTGTTGAAGCTCTCAGTGTAAATTAGAGTGTTCTTATTGCCCTTAAAGTAGTAGAACTCCTCTTGAACATTTTAGTACTCTGAGAAGCACATTGTGTACGGGTTGTAGTAGCCAGTTCCAATGCTCAACCCCATTAGTGGTGTGTGAATTTCTGCGAACTGTGAACCGCTTGTGAGAACTTTGGCGGATTAAACGTCAAATTTACTCATTTGGAAGAAACGGGACTTCATGTACACGTCAAAGGAGAAGAACAAACCAATAGTGAAAGTGGTTAATATTAAAACGGTATAGGTTAGTTTAACACAGAAGGATTTACAGCAAGAGCTCATTTGAGAGGTGGGTTGGTGTTCTGGACAAGTGCTAAGTATTGGATTTGGGGATAGATTCAGAGATCAGTTATATTTGTGATTTGTTAAATATATTCAGTTATATTTTATTATCATAATAATGTGAGTTAATTATTTATATTGATGTATAATATATACATCATGTATTATTATTAATACATTTAATATATTTTAATATTGCTTTTAATACAAAATTAAGTATACATATTTGAAAATATTCCTGTCAATCAAATATTCTTTATAAACGTGATATTTAAAAGGTTACTACCTGATAAATCACAAATAGAACTAAATGCATTAAAGCTGTTACATAAATGAGCAGAGTCTTAGATTGGAAACTATTTTAATTAACTAGAAAATCAGCGTTGGTAAAGCCTGATTTTGTGAGATAATAAAGTGTGTGCAGAAGCATCCTCTGAATCGAACATAAATGGTATTAAAAAAAAGTTTGTCTTTCACTCTTAGCAGCTTCTTGACATTTATCCAAATGAAATAATGCAAGTTAATATGATTGTAAATCAAATAATGAAAAGAAAAATAGAACAATGATAGCAATAGATTATATCACTTCCTCGAGACGAACGATGGTGAGACTTTCAGAAGTAAAACATAGGCTCTCGCACGCCACTGTTTCCACTTTCAAAACGGACTTAACCCGCCATTTACGTAAAGACACTCAGTAAAGACCCAGTAGGGCCCTCACTGAGTCTTTAGCGGACCAGTATCTGCCTCAGGTATTATTTCAATAATTTTTGACATAGGTTTTTGTTTGTGTCTAAATTAGATATTATATTTCAATAATACACATTTCATATTGTATTTTATTTCAACCATAATATAGATAGGAATCAATAAATTATGTTCTTTTTCACGCATACGCCATATAAACCTTTGTGTATTTAACGTCCTTTTAGTGGCAACAACAGCATCTGCACCAGTCACTGCAGCAGAACCAGATGCAAATAAGTAATAAAATAGCCAAATTTAAGCCACCCCATGAACACCCAGCAGAAACATAGTAAACAATTGAGTTATTTGGATCTTCATCAACATATTCCTTGCTAACGCAATTAATATTAACTTCTTTCATAAAATAAACTCCATTAACAGTTGTATTTACTTCCACAGTGGTAGATTTACCTTCCTTATAGTTGTAAAATTCTTCTAAGGAACTAGTTCTGGTACCAGAGAAACATTGGGTGTCTTTGTTATAGAACCCAGAGGTGATTGGGATGTGGAAAAGTGGAGATTTGATGAAGGCTTCGTCTTAGCAGCCTAGGCGAAATTCCGGAGCAGTGTTCTTGAATTGGTAGTTTTGGAACATA
This sequence comes from Hexamita inflata, assembly GCA_963988835.1. Lineage (NCBI taxonomy): Eukaryota > Fornicata > Diplomonadida > Hexamitidae > Hexamita > Hexamita inflata. The sequence goes on from CAXDID010000064.1 coordinate 58,680, forward strand.
TGAGATTACATATAAATGTCAAAGGAGAAAATCAAACTGGAGACAAATATAACGCCAACAAAGAGAGTATAGGTGATTTTTACCCAAAGAGCTTTGCAACATCCTTCACACATAATTGAAGTGAGTGATGTAGGATATCCATGAGTGATAGAAAGAAACTATTGAATAAACCTTTCGGAAAATAAAATATACAGGTATAAGATATCAGTTATATTAAAAATTAGTATTATAGCATAGATACTACGTATTTCATATAAATGCAACATTATTACATTCAACTTATGAGTACTGTTTCTGATTCGCAAATGTATTATTTGATTATTGTTGTGTGAGTTGTTTTGATGTTATTATTATAGTAATATAGTATTTCTTTAAGATTTTCATAATAATGTTAACACAACAGTTTAGAGCTTATATTTCTCGTATTCAATCATTTGAAAAATAGAATTTTAATTTTAAAAATATACATCAGCGTTTTTTAGTACATCTCAAAACATCCGCTCTATCTAGCACATGTATAATATGCTATCGTGAAAACCTTATCAATGAATATTTTTCAAACTTTCTAAGCTTCTTTCATTGCTCATGCTGATAGTTTTTCAGTTATATAATGTTATATAGATATATGTCAAATATAGCTAATTTTTCTTAAAGAACTACTAATCGAATGGTTAACCCATTTCATAATATTGACTTATTTTAGCTCTTCGTTTGTTGGTTATTCTTAGGTTGTAAAAAGAATTTATTGAAGTTAGGATGTATTTCTATAGTTCTAATATCTATTTTCCTATTATTATAGGCATATAAATCTGTTAAATGCCGAAGTTCCATTATAGGTTAAATATACATAATCTAATTGTAAAGAATTGATAATTCTTATAACTATTTAAGTGCTCTCAATGTATCTACATCAATTAAATAACAAGAACAAGAGTCCATCTTTTTTAAGATTTCTGAAGTGTTGGAGAACAGAAATATTGAGATATTTATTTCCAAAAATAGATAAATCTACCAGATCTATCTATATCTTAATATGTTCAAGTCTAACAAACAACACTAGGCTAGTCCCAACATAGTAAGGTTAGATAAGTACTTAAGTGGAGTGATGTCGATATTTTCATTATTATCCAGTGATAATTCTTATAAATGAACAAGAGATCGTAATAAATTAATGTTAATTAAGTACAATCCTATAATCGCAGTTTTGTAAGCTATATTAAGAATTAAAGCGGGGTAATATCAACATTATCGTTACCACTCAGCGACAATTCAGTCAAATTAATGAGTGGTCTTAAGCAATTTAAATTACGCAAATTGCAGCGATCTAACACTAATTTCGTGAGCTAAGTCAAATATTATAGTGTAGTTATATCAATTCCACAATTGCCAATTAGTGATAGTTCAGTTAAATTTACGTGATGATTACATTTAAATTATCAATGTTGCATTCATCCAGCACCAATATCTTTATTTAAGTCAACTGCATAAGTGGGCTGATATTTATTAATTTATCACTTAGATTCAGCTCTATTAGATTAACGAGATAACTTAGAGTGTCAATATTGTCCAGTTAGCATGTATTTAGACATAGTTTGGTGAGTTGTGTCAAGATAGCTTAAGTCAGAAATATATTTTCCTTTAATATTCAACTCTTTCAGCTTTTAAAACTAAATTAATTATTCAATCAGATTTTAATCTTCTTATTCATCCTCTTCATAATTTTCGAAACTTCTATAAACGAAAACCTCTAAATTACCAAGTTGAAATTTATTTAAGTTGAAATAGGAGCAGTTGAAAATGTGAAGTTCTTTCACAGTAAGGCTCTGACCGATTAAATTCGCATTTTCGCAGTTTATAAGAATTAGTTTATTTATATCAAAGTGGTTGATGAAAACGAGATCTTGGAGTTCGGCCGTAATTATTTGGAGCTCTCTGTTTTCTATTTTGTCTCTAAACTTTTAAATCATTAACTTACCGTATTCGGAATACGAATCTAAATTAGTTTGCATTTGGAGTGGGTTAGAGTATATTTGAGATGATATGATATAGGATTTATAAGCCGATTCATAAACATGATTATAAGGGTAAGTTATTTGGGTAAGTTATTTAGTCTTTAGTCCATAGTTATATTATTTTCTTGATATGATTATAAAATAACGTACATATATAAATATGATTCAATAATATGATCAATACCGACATGTATTAAAAGTACTAATTATTTGACATTTAAAACACCAACTTAGACATGCGGAGCTGTAAATACGCAAATAGATTTCTTCTTTGATTATATTGAAATTGAATATAAGATATTAGAGTAGAGAAAACGAACAATTATAAATTCAACGTCTAAACTTTATTAATTGAACATAGATTAACTATTTAACTATTTAATTAACTAATTAGTCGAATATTTATGATGCTGTGAAAGGGGTTTACTATATTTATAAAAGTATAAAACAAGTAATACCTTACAAAATTTTACTCAGAAATCACACAAATATAGAAATCAGATCTGGGGTTAATTTTCAGACTCTTAAATGCTAAAATATTTTTACTTACGAGTTTGCTTGTACTTTTAACTTATATACCACTCGCTATACACAATAAATGCGAACATACAACATGATAAGAGCATAATTATTACGAATTGTTTGTTATTGAGGTTCACTCCAACCATGTTTGCGCAAACATAGGAGTAGTTGGAGAACGCAGTTTCGTTAACGTAGTTTTGTGTATGGATCGTTTTTCCGTGTCTGGCCGACATCGATAAGTTGAATTTCATGGGCTATGAACTAACACTAACTTTCTAGCACTATTTAGTACAGTATCTTTGGCAGTTCTGTTCACTGGTGTATTATGCACATAAATTATATTATCTTTGGTCACTTGGATCAACAAGTTGAAACACGTTTTTGTACTGTTCAGGTAAGTCCACATACTTGAACTAAACACATTTTGAATTTGTTTCCGAGCAAGTCTGGAGAAATTGAGTCGAACTGTTCAACGCGTAGGAGCTTTCGACGTGCGTGTCTCCGCATTGTTGGGCTAATACGTACGCAAGAATCATTGACGTGTGGTTTTAAATGATTATATATTGCGCAGATATCTTTATAGACAAACAAAATTTAGTAAATCAAAGAAAAAACGATTTAATAAGTTACATTAATTATCGTTAGAGTTTATTTTGTAATATTATATTAAGCGTTAATCATGTGATTTCAGCAATATACAAAATTATTGCAAACAAATTTTTACGATCTTTTAGTACAATCTTAGAAATTTATAAATTATATGTCGAGTAAAATACACTGGTATTAGTGATGTTTGTACTCTTATCATATTGAATTGATTTAAACTATTAACACAACACCTACTGTATTTTCTTGCATTTCATACATGAGATATTTATTTGTTTGAGTTATCATATTCTCAAAGTATATTTTAACACTAGTTATTATAATAATTGTAATACCATGAATATATAAGAACCCAGTAAGTTCATTTTGAATCTCTGGTGGCCCGAGATGCATTTCCCGGCCCAGAATGTTCAATTAGGAGTGAGGGTGGCCGAGATTCTGTGTTTGAGTAAGAATTTTAAGATTATAATTATAGATTATCAATATTTTTAGTATAATACATATTTTTATAATAATCCATCCATATTTCAATTAATGAAACTATATTATGTTACATCATGGTGACAAATAAATTATGGCTCTATTTTACTGATTTTAACTTTTGATTTTCTGAAAGTTGTATCTGAAAAGATATATAAATACATAATTCATACCATAAAATTATTACCTCTCACATACATTTTAGATACATATTGCTTTTAACGGAGTTCGAGAACAAATAGGCTGTTTCCTACAAGGCAAGGTTATATAACATAACAACTTATATATCTGATATAAATATATTTTATAAAATATTTTAAAATTCAAAAAATATACATAAATAATCATAAATATACATTAATTTATTTTGAAGAAATATTAGAAATGGTAAATTTTGATTTATTTTCCTAATATAGAGCGATTGAGGCAATACAAGTCAATTATGTTAGATAAACTTAATATGACTTGAATTTATATACTAACAACATGTTCGCAGATGTGATGGGAATCAAGATAAGGTCAAAATCAGGTCGAAAAAATGGAGTGTAAAGGAAACTTAAAAACGAAGTTCTTTTACTTTAATATTTCGAAGGGTATTTTTTAGTTTATTATATTTATAAAATTTCATTGAATTCCAAAAAAATTCAGAAATATTACTGTTTCTAAAATGACATCTAAAATTTAATGTTCACAAATTTGAATTGAAATAGTTTGGATTATTTTCCTACTATATTGTTGAGTTAAGTGTAAATTTCTATCCCCCATCACTCCCTTCAATATGAATAATAACAAATAGTAATTAGAAAGTACTTTTTTCTTATACAAATTCTGATCATTATCAAATAGATCATTATAAATACAGATTATTATTTTTTGATCACTCATGTAACGATTGTCCAACCTGCAGTGGCATACTCACATTCATTGTAGTATTAACCATCTGAACATGCATACGCAAAATTAGGAGATTTTTTAAGAGATGTGCAACACATTTTTAAGTTAGTACACCAATAATTATTGCCTTTAGTACTACCAGTTGGGCCTGGTTAATAAACTGTACACTTACATTACTAATATGCAGAAGAAGCTGGCGAAGTAACCTCGTTAGCTGTTGAACCTGGTGTAATACACGCACATTTAAGTTTGGGACTTGTTTAAATTCCTGCTCCTGGAGTAGTACAAACGCAGGCACTATCAATCATTGCTCCGAATTATGGGCAAGTACACTTGCCACCTACCATAGAGGAATATGGAGGGCATTTACAAACACCATTTATAAAAGCTTAGTCAACATTGCATTTACATTCATTTGATATAATTTGTCTTGGACTTGGACATTTACATGCCTCTGGAGTGATATCAGATCCTTTTGGACAAGTACAAACTCCATTGACTACAACGGCATTCAATTATGTGCATACACACTCGTCTTTCTTTGCGTTCAGCGCGGTATTCTAAGGACATTCGCACGAATCTCCGTTGTCTATCGCGTTTAACGGACAGACGCATTAGGTATTTTATGTATTTAAAACTTTGCCTGGGACCTGACACTTGCAGGCTCCGTCTTGTAAAATGGATCCAGTTGGACATTTACAGGTATTTGATGAATTGTATCCATTAATCCCACATGTGCAAGCATTGTTGACTGGGAAGGCGTTCGGCGTGTTACATTTACAAATTCCATCAACCAACTTCGATAATTTTGGACATTCGCACTTTGTCCCAGATAAAGTGGCGTTGACTCCGCACTGGCATTTCCCGTTTATCGCGATCGCATCAACAACCGTACATTTACAAACTCCTCCCGTTAACATTGAATCAGGTGGGCACAGGCAAACGCCATTTGTTAAAGTGGCGCCAGTTGGACAAGAGCAGACATTGGAAGTATTCGTGGCTCCAGTTCCACAAACGCATGCATCGTCCTTTATGAAGGCGTTCGTCGTCTCACACTTGCACGTTCCGTCCTACAATATAGATCCGGTGGGGCAGACGCAAGAATCGGAGGTGTTGACCGCGTTAGTCCCGCAAACGCAAGCGCCGTCTTTGATGAACGCGTTATTAGTTGAGCATTGGCAGACGCCGCTCACCACCGAAGAGCCTTCTGGACAAGAACACGAGTTTGAGGAATTAATCGCGTTCGTCGGGCACTGGCACTTTCCAGAAACCGGGAACGCGCCAGAAGTCTGGCACTCGCAGACACCGTTTACAATGCTCGAGTCGGCCGGGCAGTCGCACGAGTCTGAAGTCTCGGTTGCGTTCACCGCGCAAGAACAGGATTTATCAGCGCCCAGGATCGCGTTTTTCTTCGGGCAGGCGCAAAGCTCATTTTTTACTACCAGGCCAGGCGGGCAATCGCAGGAGTTCGAGTTGTTGACGGAATCCGGGCTGCAGATGCACGCGCCGTCTTTGACGAAGGCGTTCTTCGTCTCGCACGTGCACTTTCCGTCCTACAAAGTAGATTCAGCTGGGCAAAGACAAGAATTTGAAGAATTAACTGCATTAACTCCGCAAACACAGGCGCCCTGAACGGGGAAGGCGTTCGCCGTGGAGCACTGGCAGACGCCTCCGAGCAAAGTAGAGCCAGCCGGGCAAACGCACTTGTTTTCGGACAGAGTCGCGTTGACCCCGCACTGGCAGGACCCGTCTTTCGGGAAGGCATCCAAGGTCGAGCACTTGCAGACTCCATCGACCAAGGTGGAACCAGTTGGGCAATCGCACGAATCCGCGCCTTCGGTCGCGTTGACCCCGCAGACGCATACTCCGTCGAGCGGAAAGGCGTTCGTCTTAGAGCACTTGCAAACGCCGTCTACTAAAACAGAGCCAACAGGGCAGTCGCATGAATTGGACGAGTTGGTCGAGTTTACCGGACACGCGCATGAGCCGTCTTTGATGAACGCGTTGGCCGTCTGGCACTTGCATTGATTATTAACCGCCGAAGCGCCTTACGCGCAGTAGCAAAGGCCTTCGCTCAGCGCGGCCCCGGAGATGCACGGGCACCTGGTCTCAGAACCGTATTGAACTGGTTCGTTCGGGTTCTTGTCGAAGCCCTTGAACGTGATGTTGTTATTCTTGACCAGCGCGTCTCCGGAGACCTGTTGGACGAACCCGCAGTTCTCTTTGGACCCCTTGGTCTTCAGCGAGAAGCTGATGTTGTCGGATGAAACGGAGGCCTGGGTTTCGAAGATCATTCCGAAAGTATTCTCTCCTTCGATTTCTCCAGAAACGGAGATATTCCTGAAGCTGCTCTCTCCCTTCAGCAGGCTGACGAAACCGCAGGCGTTCGTGCTGTGGACGTCGTACTTGAAGCTGGAGTTGAGCATGACCAGCTTGTTCAGCGTGCTCGCAATGCCGAAGAAGTTGTCCGCCTTCTCTATCGAGTACTCGAAGCTCGACCTGTTCACCGTGAGCGTGGCCGTGAGGTTGTTCGCGACGCCGTAGAAGTTCTTGAGTTCCTTCGACTTGACCTTGACGGCGCACTCCACGAGCAGCAGGTTGAACTGAGGGCTGCTTCCGATCAAGGTGGACACGTAGGCGCCGGCGTTCTTCAGCTCGAGGTCTATCTTGGTGTTGAGCACCATCACGTCCTTGAACTGGTAGAAGAAGAGGCTGAACGGCTGGAAATTCAGGTCGACCTCGAACTTCAAGCTGAACTGGACCACGCTGTGGTTGATCTGCCTGAAGAGGACGTTTTCTTGGACCCCGCAGCGTTTTCGGGTCGCCTGCTTGTCGAAGGTGAATACCTCGTCCTGAATTATTCTGAGGTGCTCCTGGAAGGGCTCGTAGAACACATAGTTGTAGCAAAAGTCGAACTCGGCCATGGAGAAGACATTTAGGGCTAGGGCATGTTGCAAAAGTTACATCTGGAGGTGGAAACGACGTCGAAGATAACTTGCCTAAATTGTTGAGAGTAATAATAAAGAATCTATTATCATAATAAACTATAAATAAACGTACTAATTCTGAGTAATGTAGTAATTCTGAGTTATGAATTTTAAAAATAGAAAATAATGTTTTAATGTGGCACTACAAAGATGGCATCACAAAATAACAATATGAAAACACAAGTATTCTATACATTGTCATTCTATACACTAGAAAAATATGAATAACAAACTACTAAATAATAGTAGTTTTATGATCCATAACACTTATAATACTCTTTATTCGTCTTAGTTATTTGTATTCTAAGATTTGTAATTTTTATATAAAATATGAAAAAAATAGATACAAATTCAATATCATCAAACTGTTCTTAATATTAATGTACATAATCTATTTTACTAAATACTATTATTTATCCATTAGTATTCAATACATATACTAGTTATTTGAGGTTCTTTAATTGAAATTAATTAGAAGGATATTGAGATATAAATTGTGAGCATACATAATAAAAGAATAAGTGTTGAAAATACACTGAATACTTATTTCTAAATTTTGATAATACAAATACAAATCGAATTAATATTATTAATATTATAAAAAAATGAAAATCATAATAATAAAAAATAGAAATAAAAAAGAGTCACTTTTCTACTATTACAAGGTATCTTTATTAACAGTGACTAAACTATTAAGTAGTTAGACAAAAAGTGCTATACGTACGGTATCTTTAGTTTTTCAAAAGACAAATCGCATACAGCAAAAAATCTTAGGATTTCTTCGATTTTCATGCGTTCTTCCTCAGTATGGTGATGCCTTTTGACAATGACTGGTTGACTATGTTTGTTACATTAGACCACTTTTTGGCATTCAATAGAATTAAAAGAGGTGAATAGAAGTGGTAAATCTATTATTTTTATTATATGATATACAGTAAAATATAATTCACTTCAATTAAAATATAAGAGTAACGTGCGTTTAACGCGTGCTTTAACGCGAAAAACGTTAAGAATCCTAAACGTACGTTAGAAATGAAACGTTGGGTGGCTATAATATGTATCATCTCATTCATACCAACAGAAGTGAAATCTTCATGAAGAAAATAGTAACAATTGAGATAAAATATTAACATATACATTGTTACGTGTTAAAACTCTAAAAGCTAGTGATAATGCCTATTTATAAACATTAATGAGGTTGTCTGAGGAGCTATTCAGAGTGACAATATTGAGATTAGTTTGATGTAACGTTATTGTGTAACTAAGTGTGGATTTGTGCATTGTCATGATTTATGAGATGAAGATGGAATAATTAAATTATTAAATTGAGCCAGAGAGATGATAAGGATATAGTATTGATAAGGTTATAGTTAATTGAATCATTTAATTACAATATAAACTGTTTACCTCAGTACCGTTTCGTTTATATACTATAGTTCGGTCTTCTGTAAGAAATAGTAAGTAAGTTTTAGAATACACCTATTCAAGTGTATTAAATTTTCAATCTATTATTTACAAGTTTTTGTATACCTCACATCCAATAATATCATTATTGTTATTTAATTTATTACAACCACAATTAGGGATGGTCAAATCGAGTATCTTTGGTTAATAATGTTTAATAATCTATATGTCATTAACAATTTAGATTAAATACATATTTACTTATTTCCCCACTTCAAACAAATATGATATTCATATTTTAAACATTATCTGTATAATGTGGCGGGCAGCACAACATTACTTCGAATGATTTGAATGGCACGACTTAGTTCACGTAGACCTGTTAGAGTGCGAATTAGAAGTGTATTTATTTCAATTACATCGATTTGCCGGAGATGTACAGGAATGTGTTCTAGCTCATTGATCCGAACGATATTTACACCTACAACCTCTGCGACATTTATTAGAATTTGCAATCCTGTGCTACCTATTGCAGGAAGAAGTGCAAGCAAGTTCAACCGTAATAATTACCAATGCGCTACAATTTGACAATGGCCGCGAGGCACAACGAGAGCGTTTACTACCAGGAGTACACGAACGAAACGGCTTTCGCATCTTTTTCGTACTAGTGCGTTGAGCTTGGAATATTCGAGCGGAACAGCACCGCCCTTATAATTGTAATATTGTGTTCGGCCGTTGTTTTAATCATTATTTTATATGTAAGTGGAACTGTGTTCGCGATTTACAGGCAGAAAATTTTCAAGAGGAAGAACGAGGAAATTGAGAGGATCCCTTTAGCGTACGACCCGGACTTGATTCGAGAGGAGAATGAGATTTAGTGAGAGAGTATTATTTTATATGAAGAAATTTTGTATATTTATATCTTCAATATAGGATTTTAGTTTCTAACAGTTTAGTTATTAAAGGTAACTATTAACTGTTTGGAAAGCGAATGAAATTATAAGCGCATATTCATGTATAACAACAGCTCCACCAAATATCGGGCAACAACTGATCAAAATCCATATATCTACATCAAATAATGTGAGATGAACAACTGCTTCGATCGCAAACAACAAAACAAAAACAATGACGCCTACAAGAAAAACTGGAAGAAACACTCTTGGAACCAAGCAGACATAGTCTAAAAGCTAACGAAAGTTTTACAAAAAACTCTGAAACAACAAGGCAACTACTTCGATCGAAACAACAACAAATTCAACAACAACTAAGGGAAACTGTTCAATTCCCTAAACGAATACAGATACGATGATGTTAAATCTAAACTCAATGATGATTCATTCATGTATGTCAAAATACCAATAGGTTAGACCAACTTCAGCAAGCAAAACAAAGGAGGAAACAAGTCGTTTGGAGGTTATAAGTAAGGAAAATTCAACCAAAAATTCATATGAGGAGCTAGGCAGCTGTCATATTGACTAAATAATTGAAAAACTAAATAATTTAAATGCTTCGACATAATTTCAATAAAAATGCACTGAAGATAGCTCAAAATGTATAAATTTTTAATATATAGATTTACCTGAACCGTACAAAAACGTTTTTCAATTAATAGATCACAATAATTCACACGTTTATAAATTATGTGCATAATTTACCACTGAAGTAATATGTTAAAAATATTGTAATTAGTTGTGCAAATATGTTAATCCTAAAAAACAACAAATGAAATACAATTTATCAATGTCAGCCAGACATAACGAAATTATTCACACGTAAGAATATATTAATGAAACAGCTGTTTCATAATATTAATATATTTGTGAAAATTATGGTTTTATGAAAAGAAATAGTACAACTCTCATTATTATCGTTTGTTCAGTAGCAATTGGTTTTATTATTCTGCTTTATGTTGTTGGAGCAGTAAGTTCACATATCAAATAAAAGAAAACCAAAATCGTTGTAAGTGAAATACAATAACTTATGGTGTATTAACCTTTGGATAAAATATAAATGTGATTTTTATATCAATTAAATATCTGATTGTTTCATTCATACCAAAGGTTAAGTTTCTTCGTAACCTCTGACTTTGCATTTGCACTAACACCAGTTAAAACAAAATAACCATATGCTTGTAATACTGGCAACGGCTACAACGATGGCGCATATTGAAAATATCAAACAAGTATTATACATAGTAATAGTTGTGTCAGCATACTAGTTAATATATCTGGCGCTAGCACATTTGACTTCATATATTTTGTTAAAATTATCATAAATTATCGAAGATTTGTCATTATTATAATAATATACTGAATCTATTTAGATGCGTTTACTATCAAGGAAACACTTTGAATCTGTGCTGTAATAACCGCCACCAAATTATATTTTCAACAACGGGGATAACATTTTAGCATCAATAATATTTGTTTGTTCTACTTAGACAACAGTATTATCGAATTGCTTTGGTAAAAATTAGTTTGATCTTAAAAGATCAAATGATACAAATAGAGACGACGAAAATATTACACATAATACAATGGTATAAGTTATCTTGATACCAAGAGATTGACAAAGTATTTTCTTAATCATTGAATGAGAGGTGGTTGTGCGATTATCAACTTTGCACTTAGCATTATCTTAAATGTTTTGCGTTAAATTGCGTGTATCATATTTTATCTATGTATATAATAACATGAATGTATTTGTTTGCACATAATTATTAATACAATAATAAGATACTATTTTAATAAGTATATCTTTAATTATGTATACTTAGTAAAAGTGTATATATTTACAACTTATAGAAGATGAGGTTTGATATTGAGATTAGTTTGATGTAACGTTATTTTGTAACTAAGTGTGGATTTGTGCATTGTCATGATTTACGAGATGAAGATGGGATGATTAAATTGAGCCTTAGTACTGATGATAAGGTTACAGTTAAGTGAGTCATTTTATTTACAACTTATTAATTTAATTGACATTTATCATTCGTTCAGGTCATCTTCGTCATCATTTAAGATACTTAATATATCGCGATCATCTTGAATGCTACTTTCCAGACCTTCCATTCCTCTTTCTGTTATATTTTCGACGCTCATTGGTAAATCGTTTATTATCCCTCTTGTGTTGGATTGCTATAAATCTGAAAGAGCTAGTTCAAATCCTTTATTGGGTTAAGAGTTTGTTAGGTTTACTTCATTGTTTCTTCTTAGATTGAAAACTTATTATCTTTAAGCGTTTACTTGGAATTTGAAGTTTTACTTGTTCATGTCATAAGGCTAGAACTCGATGTTGTTATTGTTGTACTAAAGTGGAGAAAATTATTACTGTTATATTTGATTTATTGGTGTTGGGAATGGGTACTGCTGGTTATTCTGACTGATACCCGGATATTAGTACTGGTTGTTTTGATAGTTATTCTGCTGTTAGTTCTGCTATTGGTACTGTTGTTGGTGTTATTGCACTTATTGCACTGGTTGGTAGTTATTTTGCATTGGAATCTGGTTTGGCGGGCTTTGTGTCATATTGAGCATGCTTCCTGGTTCTTGTGAGATGATTCCTCCTTTTCCGAAGTCTACTCCGTCTGCGTCGAAGCAGAAGCTGTTTTTGACGTCGAATGTTTTCATGCGTCCGTAGCATTTGTTTCTGAATGTTTTTTGGATGCAGAAAGCGACTTTTTGAAGTGAGAATGCGTTTGCTTCGTTGCTTTTGAGGTTTTCTTCGACGAAGCTGCTGTCAACAATTAATATGGAGCTCACGAAGGGTCTCGGGTCACTTTGAACGAAGAATTCAACGTACGGGTCCATTCTGAGTGATACGCTGGCGGACGCGAACTTTATTTTGTTCAGTTTGCTCACCAGTTTTGGAGCGGAGGTACTGGCCTGAACCAGTTCGCCCCTTACGTCGTAGTAGACCACTCCGTTTTGTAGTGTGAGCCAGATTCGCGACGTTTGACCAGCGAATTGTTTCTCGGAAATGAGTTAGTTTTGTAGTGATCCGAGTTTACTGTTTAAACGGAGCTTCAGCTACGGGTCTGAAACGGATGAGATTTAAAAGCTCATGTAATCGGACTCTTAAAGAAGGCCGATTATTTATTGGTAATTCTGATGCTAAAAAGTGAATAATTACAGTTCTGAAATGGATTTGAATTAAGTGTTAATGGATTACAAATCCTTCAAATCGGGTATTTAAAATGATTTGGAGATTACCTATAAGGTGGGTGAGATTCTGAAGCCAGATAGCGGGTACTCAATTGAAAGCTGAGAATACTGCGAACGATTCTGCTTCAAGGACATGTAACGACGGAATACAAGCTAGTGCATTGCTCCGCGACGCTACAGAGTCAGCTTCAGAGGAAGCTCGTGCTCCTGCGTTAATATATACAGGATGCGAGGCACCACATCAACAGCCAACTACAAAAATACTGTGTCCTAAATACGCTCGTCCTCTATCTACACCTGACTAAACGGCGAATCAAAACAAAATTACACGCACGACTCGCTATTCTCATTCTACGCAGAAAAAAGCATGTACTACGTATCTTACGGACTAATTAGCATATTCAACGTTTTCAAATTGTCCTGCAATTTGTTCAATAACTTGAACATATCGCCCAGAGCTTGAGCAGAATCACTGTGTAAGGTAACTTCAAGTATTTTCTAGTCAGATTGCCTCTAATTCATTGTGGTGTGGAATCTCTATATGATTATTATATAAATATTATTATATATAACAAACGGTTATCAGTGAACTCAATGACATTATGATTCATAATTTCCATCATAGAAATTTGACGTTGAAAACTTTGTCCCGTCGGCACAATTATAAGTCAAAGTACATATTGAATTGCCTCTCTCTGTTCTACTATTTTAACCTGTTCTACTACAACATTTAGAGGCATATGAAATAGCTATGCCACCACCTACATTATATACACACCTACATTTTCCTTGAATATACCCAGATCCCAAATAAGCCGTACTACATTTTTAACTATTTTTATTGATTAAATTTAGTATTTCTGTACGAATATTCGAAAGATATAATTAGTTATTAAACATTGAACTTTATGTATTTGAAATTTGAGTTTGTGTTGTGCTAAATTAATTTGACATAGATTATTGCGTTGCACAGGAATCGATTATACTGTTCAGTTTCGTGATACTATCTGTTTAAAACGATGCTAATGTTTGATCAACTATATTGAATCGTGTGGTGGAACTGGACTACGCTTAATTTATGGCTGTAGTTGTAATCTACGTATTTGTGTTAATATTTGTAAGCGATTAATTAATTTAAGCATAATTTGTGGTCACGTTTTCTTTTAATTGTTATATTTTGAGACTTAGTGCATCGAAACTGCTTAACACTATATTTTGATTTGTATTTAATATTCCAGTCATCGCGTTGTGTTACTAAACTGTCTCCAATTTAGAACCTTCTATTTTTGCAACAACGTTCGAATATAATGTATCTGATTAATGTCCCATGTCATTTAGTAATTATTTGGTTTAGTTAAAATTGAGCTGCTAAGTTTGGTTGAAATCATTGATGTATTTGTAAACAGTACTTAAATTTTACAATACAGTTTGTTAATTTTAGTTCAATACTTACAAAGTATTGGAATTAATTTGGTTGATTTGTGTTGAAACGCTATTTAGCTTTGTGTCCAGTTGCACCCCTAAATTATTAATGATATTCTGCTATATTAACTGTTGATGTGTACTTTCATTGAATTTAGTGTCTACTTTTGTGGCAAAACTATTGATTTTTTAATTTGTTTCGCTCAAATCAGACCTAATGGTTAGAAAATCCTAAAATACGTCTTAAAAATCATCAATCATAGTAGTAGACATAAGGCTCAATTTAGATTGAATTTGGGCGTCCATTTGTAATATTGTATTTTGAGTTAATAATATCTCAGTATGGAAATCTAAAGACGTAGAGTCTATATAGTTTTGTAATTAATTCAGTGAACCAATAACATGTACACATTCTGTACCATTCTAAAAATAGTCATATTTGCACTAACAACTATTATTTAGATCATTGTATTCAAACGGGTGTAAACACATAGCAGTTGAATTATCAAGCATTGTTGACAACGGAGGTTGTGCACTACATAAACCATAAACAACAACTAGGTTTTACTCGCATATATTATTGCAAGTTAGTACATCACTTGCACTGTAAGTAACTATAGCTTTGCTATTTCCAATTCTTTTCGTATTTTAATCTGCACAAACATATAAATTAATAATCTATACTTATAATTTAACATATACTTGTGAAAAAAAGAATCCATTATCTTAGCTATTAATCGTATTGAATCCAACTATGATAGACTTAATTAATTTCAAACTTAATATTTCTTTAGAAATACAATTAATCAGTCCAGAAGATTGTTCAGAACTAAACCTAAATGAAATATTTACATTATCTACAATAATAGTTTCGCTTTGATTCAGCAATAGAGCCGAAACGTAAACACCTTAGGCTACAAACTTTAACTTTGAATACTATATATTTATGTTACACTAAATACAAATAAGCGCCCCACTTAGTATTGAATAACTCAGTTGTATTTAAATAGTAGATTCAATAATATTTATGAAGTTGTTAAATCCAAAAACTGCGAATTAATTAACTTATTTCATCTAAAGATTTATTTAAGATTATTTAGAAGCACTTGTAAATATGAATATATGATTGGTTTAGTATGCCGAATACGCGTTCGTTTATACAACAACATTATTTAATTATTTTACTTTTTAGCAGTATGAATACTATGCATTATCAACTAGTAAATTTTAGTTACATTAATTTTAAGTAGTCATGTCAACGTTTACTAGTTTCGAAAATATTAGCATAGAAGATAACATATTTTGAATGTAAACACCAGAACGATATCTTTAATATTATATAATCTCATGTTGTTCAAACAATTCAGAAAACGACTCTATATGAATGTAATTTGTGGCTCATTTAAACGAGATTTTGAGATTCATATTAAAGAATTGACTGACTTAAATCGTATCAAAGCAGTTTAAACCATGATGCATTGGTTGTATGTTTGATCTAAAATCACTCGCGATGGAAATATTTAAGATTGTAAACATGTTAGTTGGTCTTTACTATGTTAAACGTAATTTAACAGGCTCAAACAGATTATAGTACGAGAAATTGAAATAGAAGAGATGATGAACGAAACTAAGATAATTGCGACACACAAAGCTAATTTAATATATTTATGCAATAAATTTGTGGTGTGCGCTAGCGTGCATTGCTATTTCTAGGTGTATCTTCATCTAGTGGAGAACATTTACGATTTTAAGATAAGACATCAACTGCTTTCCAACACTTTGAATCTTCGTTATGTTTCTACTGCGTTGTTATAAATACTCTAATTGTTCGGAAATAGTTGAATTGCCAATAGAGTTTCAATCTACACGGTGACAGAGAAACAGCAATGGCACAAACTTTTGTGTTGTTCGTGTAGAGTTTTAAATATGGAGTAATTCGTTAATTTTCGCGAAGATGTGATAATCTCGCGTTGAGCAATTCATTATAACGACAGATTGCCCAGATATTGTAAACTGCGGCTGCATATCATATCATTTCGTTTCTGAAATTATAAAAAGAGTAGACTAAAATATTTTATCTAAGACCGCTATAATTTAAGCTGACTTAATAAATTCACTGAATTGTATGATGTATTTACAAGAATATGAGAGGAAGTGGATAGCAGAATTGATCGATGTTAATGTATACGTATTTCATATATGATGTAACTTAAATATTTTTTAAAGGGTGACCACAGAAACGTGATGCTATTTTACGCTTGTGATTACAACCAACTTTTAGTAGATTCAGAAGTAACAAAGTATAATTAAAGTATTGACTTTCAGATGATTCTATTCAAAAATAGGTGAACATATACAGTATAATAATATACAGTGTTCATATTTTCATTCGGGATTAAAGTCAAAATTTATTGACGAAAAAGTAGTTTCTAAAAACTCTAGAACATCAACAAGTGAGATAAATTTGCAACTAAATTCTGCTACCTGAAGATATAATTTTACTTGACGGTCCTTGTCGATGTATTGTGACATTGAGACGGGTACGTTGTAATTTAGAGTCGCTGTTTAAGCCGTTGAGTTGGAGTTAGCTGCAAATATTCGACAAAGTACTCAGTTGTTTTGTTGCACAAATTCTTGTTGGAGTCATGTGAAGTTGTCTGCATAAAAGTCAAATGTAAGTCAAATATTACACTTAAGTGATATCAACATTTTGTTATCAAATAGAGAGTATAATTTCTTTGGAATAATGCAAACAACACGTTTTAAACCAGACTTCTGTCCACAAAATATACTAAATATCACATTACAAAGTCAAACTCAAGTCAAATATATTCTATGTTTCCATTTCTAGAATTTATACAGTTACGTTAAAGTATATCAGAAATTATTTTCAAATATAATGATTCATTATAAACAAATATCAAATACGCTCAATTCTCTTAGGTCATTCAGAATAGTGATAATATCCAGGCAAATAAATTAGTCGGCGATATTCTGAAAATATTATTGTAATCAATTTCAAGTACAACCGTACCCGTCTTTTAGATTAACAAAACTGTAATAGATAGGGAGTCGCTGTGACATCTTATAATCAACAACATTTCAGAGACGATAGTTAATTAAATGAGTTGTGACGCATATAATCCTAGAAATATTGAAAGTGCAACCCAATCAATCACTTATATAATATAATAATGCAGTGTATAACGCAAAGTTATCAAGTTCCATAATCCACATAACTGTGGGCTACGATATCGAACAATATATTGATGTAAAAATATGCGAACTTAGACATAAATTGGTAGTTTTCGGTTCCATAGTACTAGAATATGATATATTTCATGGTAAAGAAGTTACAGATTCTAAAGTGAAAAATAGTCGAGTTATCACATTTGTAAAATTATATCACATGTAAATTAATACTCTATGTACTATACAATACCGCGATTTGCTTGTTTCTGTTAAACTCTGAAGTTATAAATAGTTGAAAGTAGCAAAGATTTTTCAAAACGTAAAGATGCAAGTAGGTTAAACACGATACTGGTTCGGTATGAATGACAGTCAAATGAATAGAACTTATATTAAATGTAACGTGAATATATGTTTTCAGCTTTTTGCTCTTGTTAAACTATGTAATTAGTTAAATTACTTAGTTGGTAATTAAGTAAACGATTGTTCACAAGTAGGTTTAATAAAAAATAGGAAAATGCAAATGACTGACATAGAGTATCTTAATAGTTTGATTACAATTCAGAAGAATACAAAAGTTATCAAATGCGGCAATTTTCTATTGTGAAAAGTAAATTACAATAATTTTCGTATTGTCAAGTACCGGCAAAAGTATGCTATTGTAACATTTTAGATGACTATAACTAGTTGTGGGCTCAATATTCTATGAGCATCATAATATTATGAACTGTTGATTTGGAAAATTTGAACAACGCATTAACCGTAGTTTATGAATAATATGAACCAGAAATAATACGAATAATGTCATACAGTTATTTGATGTATGCAACATTATATTGGATGATAAATATGAATATCAAAGAAAATATTTGATTAAATCGTACGATAAGTTGATAACTCTATATTCAGCATAATATGATACCAAGATTGTTATAAATGGGTTTCCAAGTTGATAAAAGCTAAACCAGACTTTACAACTGCTTTGCTTAAAGGTAACAGTGGACTGATACTGCAACAATTAATACTAATTTTACATGTTCATATTTTATGATTTTACATAATGTAAATATTACGAAATGTATATCGCTCTTCTAAAGTACTACTCTGTACTATGATTCCAAATAATTATTCAATGGAGGTTGCGAGTTAGAATCTATGAAAAACAAATAGTTATACTAAATAGTATGAAATGTAATACTGACAAGTAATTAATATATAGCATATTTAGAAAATATTAGCGTGGATTAATTATAACATCTCTAAACATTATAAATTACTGTTTCAATTACAATTAATCGGGTTTAATAAGAAATATACGGTACAATATTTAAATATGATTAATTTAGGAATATAGTAGTCCAAAAATATATCTCTAGTATCAAAGTTTAATCGCGTTATCACACAAACTGTTCACTTGTTTTTGAAAATCCTGGTTAAATACTCCCGCATATTATATAAATAGTTGTATTAGTCCATATGTATCATGAAATCGACTTCGATTTAACCTTAACCAATTAATCTCTTACCGAAATGGCAAAATATATGGTTTTAGAAGTATTAGGTAATACAAGTAATAGTGTTGTAAATAATATATTCCTAAAGTAACGAAATCATCACACAAATAAATTGGAGTACTATTTTGTGTTTGCTTGTTGCAGTTTCTACTTTTCTTTATAGAATATGTAGAATTGATATAATTTGTGTTCAAAAATAACCCGGTAGAAACAAGTCTATAGAAGCTAAAGTGTGAGACCAAATGAGGAAGAATTGGGCATTAGTTCGTTCTTCAGATGGCGCTTTTTCAAGACGAAGGAGCATACTTTCGATGTTCTCAAGGGTTTTAAACACGAAACAGTATAAACCGAGGTGGTATAAATTATAGTTAAGTAAGTGAGATATTAATTATAAGATTTATGATTGTAAAATATACCAATAATTTAATTATAACCTTCCGATTAGAAGTTTAAATAATAAATTTAATATTATAATTGTTATTTAAAATTATTCATTAAAATTATCTATATATTTACAAAATTTAATTAAATACTTTAATTTCACATCAGCTACAATCGTAACTACCAGAATAAAATTGGGAAGTGGTGAAATTTTTACCATCGACACAATAGTAATTATAACTACAAACTGTATTTCCGCTTGGCGTTCTGCTACCTCCACCTCGATGATAGCTGCAACATCTATTTTCGTACATTGTTGCTTATCCACCACTTTTGACGTATGTGCATTAACATATCTTGTTAACTAATGATGTTCCTGGAAATATTTAATTACATTTCTATGAGCTACGTCCTGCTAATAAAATTTAGCTTAGCACATCATTTTTAATATTAACTATAGTGGTAATAGTTGTTTATAAAGAATTTAATGTATTTGAAATTTGAGTTTGTGTTGTGCTAAATTAATTTGACATAGATTATTGCGTTGCACAGGAATCGATTATACTGTTCAGTTTCGTGATACTATCTGTTTAAAACGATGCTAATGTTTGATCAACTATATTGAATCGTGTGGTGGAACTGGACTACGCTTAATTTATGGCTGTAGTTGTAATCTACGTATTTGTGTTAATATTTGTAAGCGATTAATTAATTTAAGCATAATTTGTGGTCACGTTTTCTTTTAATTGTTATATTTTGAGACTTAGTGCATCGAAACTGCTTAACACTATATTTTGATTTGTATTTAATATTCCAGTCATCGCGTTGTGTTACTAAACTGTCTCCAATTTAGAACCTTCTATTTTTGCAACAACGTTCGAATATAATGTATCTGATTAATGTCCCATGTCATTTAGTAATTATTTGGTTTAGTTAAAATTGAGCTGCTAAGTTTGGTTGAAATCATTGATGTATTTGTAAACAGTACTTAAATTTTACAATACAGTTTGTTAATTTTAGTTCAATACTTACAAAGTATTGGAATTAATTTGGTTGATTTGTGTTGAAACGCTATTTAGCTTTGTGTCCAGTTGCACCCCTAAATTATTAATGATATTCTGCTATATTAACTGTTGATGTGTACTTTCATTGAATTTAGTGTCTACTTTTGTGGCAAAACTATTGATTTTTTAATTTGTTTCGCTCAAATCAGACCTAATGGTTAGAAAATCCTAAAATACGTCTTAAAAATCATCAATCATAGTAGTAGACATAAGGCTCAATTTAGATTGAATTTGGGCGTCCATTTGTAATATTGTATTTTGAGTTAATATCACTTGATTATGTAAATTAACATCTTGACTCTATTTAGTGTTTAAAGCATTTTTAGCTTTTTAGCAGTATGAATACTATGCATTATCAACTAGTAAATTTTAGTTACATTAATTTTAAGTAGTCATGTCAACGTTTACTAGTTTCGAAAATATTAGCATAGAAGATAACATATTTTGAATGTAAACACCAGAACGATATCTTTAATATTATATAATCTCATGTTGTTCAAACAATTCAGAAAACGACTCTATATGAATGTAATTTGTGGCTCATTTAAACGAGATTTTGAGATTCATATTAAAGAATTGACTGACTTAAATCGTATCAAAGCAGTTTAAACCATGATGCATTGGTTGTATGTTTGATCTAAAATCACTCGCGATGGAAATATTTAAGATTGTAAACATGTTAGTTGGTCTTTACTATGTTAAACGTAATTTAACAGGCTCAAACAGATTATAGTACGAGAAATTGAAATAGAAGAGATGATGAACGAAACTAAGATAATTGCGACACACAAAGCTAATTTAATATATTTATGCAATAAATTTGTGGTGTGCGCTAGCGTGCATTGCTATTTCTAGGTGTATCTTCATCTAGTGGAGAACATTTACGATTTTAAGATAAGACATCAACTGCTTTCCAACACTTTGAATCTTCGTTATGTTTCTACTGCGTTGTTATAAATACTCTAATTGTTCGGAAATAGTTGAATTGCCAATAGAGTTTCAATCTACACGGTGACAGAGAAACAGCAATGGCACAAACTTTTGTGTTGTTCGTGTAGAGTTTTAAATATGGAGTAATTCGTTAATTTTCGCGAAGATGTGATAATCTCGCGTTGAGCAATTCATTATAACGACAGATTGCCCAGATATTGTAAACTGCGGCTGCATATCATATCATTTCGTTTCTGAAATTACAAAAAGAGTAGACTAAAATATTTTATCTAAGACCGCTATAATTTAAGCTGACTTAATAAATTCACTGAATTGTATGATGTATTTACAAGAATATGAGAGGAAGTGGATAGCAGAATTGATCGATGTTAATGTATACGTATTTCATATATGATGTAACTTAAATATTTTTTAAAGGGTGACCACAGAAACGTGATGCTATTTTACGCTTGTGATTACAACCAACTTTTAGTAGATTCAGAAGTAACAAAGTATAATTAAAGTATTGACTTTCAGATGATTCTATTAAAAAATAGGTGAACATATACAGTATAATAATATACAGTGTTCATATTTTCATTCGGGATTAAAGTCAAAATTTATTGAAGTCATCACAAAAGTAGTTTCTAAAAACTCTAGAACATCAACAAGTGAGATAAATTTGCAACTAAATTCTGCTACCTGAAGATATAATTTTACTTGACGGTCCTTGTCGATGTATTGTGACATTGAGACGGGTACGTTGTAATTTAGAGTCGCTGTTTAAGCCGTTGAGTTGGAGTTAGCTGCAAATATTCGACAAAGTACTCAGTTGTTTTGTTGCACAAATTCTTGTTGGAGTCATGTGAAGTTGTCTGCATAAAAGTCAAATGTAAGTCAAATATTACACTTAAGTGATATCAACATTTTGTTATCAAATAGAGAGTATAATTTCTTTGGAATAATGCAAACAACACGTTTTAAACCAGACTTCTGTCCACAAAATATACTAAATATCACATTACAAAGTCAAACTCAAGTCAAATATATTCTATGTTTCCATTTCTAGAATTTATACAGTTACGTTAAAGTATATCAGAAATTATTTTCAAATATAATGATTCATTATAAACAAATATCAAATACGCTCAATTCTCTTAGGTCATTCAGAATAGTGATAATATCCAGGCAAATAAATTAGTCGGCGATATTCTGAAAATATTATTGTAATCAATTTCAAGTACAACCGTACCCGTCTTTTAGATTAACAAAACTGTAATAGATAGGGAGTCGCTGTGACATCTTATAATCAACAACATTTCAGAGACGATAGTTAATTAAATGAGTTGTGACGCATATAATCCTAGAAATATTGAAAGTGCAACCCAATCAATCACTTATATAATATAATAATGCAGTGTATAACGCAAAGTTATCAAGTTCCATAATCCACATAACTGTGGGCTACGATATCGAACAATATATTGATGTAAAAATATGCGAACTTAGACATAAATTGGTAGTTTTCGGTTCCATAGTACTAGAATATGATATATTTCATGGTAAAGAAGTTACAGATTCTAAAGTGAAAAATAGTCGAGTTATCACATTTGTAAAATTATATCACATGTAAATTAATACTCTATGTACTATACAATACCGCGATTTGCTTGTTTCTGTTAAACTCTGAAGTTATAAATAGTTGAAAGTAGCAAAGATTTTTCAAAACGTAAAGATGCAAGTAGGTTAAACACGATACTGGTTCGGTATGAATGACAGTCAAATGAATAGAACTTATATTAAATGTAACGTGAATATATGTTTTCAGCTTTTTGCTCTTGTTAAACTATGTAATTAGTTAAATTACTTAGTTGGTAATTAAGTAAACGATTGTTCACAAGTAGGTTTAATAAAAAATAGGAAAATGCAAATGACTGACATAGAGTATCTTAATAGTTTGATTACAATTCAGAAGAATACAAAAGTTATCAAATGCGGCAATTTTCTATTGTGAAAAGTAAATTACAATAATTTTCGTATTGTCAAGTACCGGCAAAAGTATGCTATTGTAACATTTTAGATGACTATAACTAGTTGTGGGCTCAATATTCTATGAGCATCATAATATTATGAACTGTTGAGTTGGAAAATTTGAACAACGCATTAACCGTAGTTTATGAATAATATGAACCAGAAATAATACGAATAATGTCATACAGTTATTTGATGTATGCAACATTATATTGGATGATAAATATGAATATCAAAGAAAATATTTGATTAAATCGTACGATAAGTTGATAACTCTATATTCAGCATAATATGATACCAAGATTGTTATAAATGGGTTTCCAAGTTGATAAAAGCTAAACCAGACTTTACAACTGCTTTGCTTAAAGGTAACAGTGGACTGATACTGCAACAATTAATACTAATTTTACATGTTCATATTTTATGATTTTACATAATGTAAATATTACGAAATGTATATCGCTCTTCTAAAGTACTACTCTGTACTATGATTCCAAATAATTATTCAATGGAGGTTGCGAGTTAGAATCTATGAAAAACAAATAGTTATACTAAATAGTATGAAATGTAATACTGACAAGTAATTAATATATAGCATATTTAGAAAATATTAGCGTGGATTAATTATAACATCTCTAAACATTATAAATTACTGTTTCAATTACAATTAATCGGGTTTAATAAGAAATATACGGTACAATATTTAAATATGATTAATTTAGGAATATAGTAGTCCAAAAATATATCTCTAGTATCAAAGTTTAATCGCGTTATCACACAAACTGTTCACTTGTTTTTGAAAATCCTGGTTAAATACTCCCGCATATTATATAAATAGTTGTATTAGTCCATATGTATCATGAAATCGACTTCGATTTAACCTTAACCAATTAATCTCTTACCGAAATGGCAAAATATATGGTTTTAGAAGTATTAGGTAATACAAGTAATAGTGTTGTAAATAATATATTCCTAAAGTAACGAAATCATCACACAAATAAATTGGAGTACTATTTTGTGTTTGCTTGTTGCAGTTTCTACTTTTCTTTATAGAATATGTAGAATTGATATAATTTGTGTTCAAAAATAACCCGGTAGAAACAAGTCTATAGAAGCTAAAGTGTGAGACCAAATGAGGAAGAATTGGGCATTAGTTCGTTCTTCAGATGGCGCTTTTTCAAGACGAAGGAGCATACTTTCGATGTTCTCAAGGGTTTTAAACACGAAACAGTATAAACCGAGGTGGTATAAATTATAGTTAAGTAAGTGAGATATTAATTATAAGATTTATGATTGTAAAATATACCAATAATTTAATTATAACCTTCCGATTAGAAGTTTAAATAATAAATTTAATATTATAATTGTTATTTAAAATTATTTTTTGCAAACTAACCTTAATTTAATATGTATATATAATTTACACATCATTCACAAATGATTGATATTCAATATGGACCAGGCAAAAAGCATTCCATTCCATTAATAGCATTTATTAGTTCATTTCTTAAGCTTAATAAATTATTATACGTTAACGATATATGGCTTTATGTATTTGAAATTTGAGTTTGTGTTGTGCTAAATTAATTTGACATAGATTATTGCGTTGCACAGGAATCGATTATACTGTTCAGTTTCGTGATACTATCTGTTTAAAACGATGCTAATGTTTGATCAACTATATTGAATCGTGTGGTGGAACTGGACTACGCTTAATTTATGGCTGTAGTTGTAATCTACGTATTTGTGTTAATATTTGTAAGCGATTAATTAATTTAAGCATAATTTGTGGTCACGTTTTCTTTTAATTGTTATATTTTGAGACTTAGTGCATCGAAACTGCTTAACACTATATTTTGATTTGTATTTAATATTCCAGTCATCGCGTTGTGTTACTAAACTGTCTCCAATTTAGAACCTTCTATTTTTGCAACAACGTTCGAATATAATGTATCTGATTAATGTCCCATGTCATTTAGTAATTATTTGGTTTAGTTAAAATTGAGCTGCTAAGTTTGGTTGAAATCATTGATGTATTTGTAAACAGTACTTAAATTTTACAATACAGTTTGTTAATTTTAGTTCAATACTTACAAAGTATTGGAATTAATTTGGTTGATTTGTGTTGAAACGCTATTTAGCTTTGTGTCCAGTTGCACCCCTAAATTATTAATGATATTCTGCTATATTAACTGTTGATGTGTACTTTCATTGAATTTAGTGTCTACTTTTGTGGCAAAACTATTGATTTTTTAATTTGTTTCGCTCAAATCAGACCTAATGGTTAGAAAATCCTAAAATACGTCTTAAAAATCATCAATCATAGTAGTAGACATAAGGCTCAATTTAGATTGAATTTGGGCGTCCATTTGTAATATTGTATTTTGAGTTAATAATATCTCAGTATGGAAATCTAAAGACGTAGAGTCTATATAGTTTTGTAATTAATTCAGTGAACCAATAACATGTACACATTCTGTACCATTCTAAAAATAGTCATATTTGCACTAACAACTATTATTTAGATCATTGTATTCAAACGGGTGTAAACACATAGCAGTTGAATTATCAAGCATTGTTGACAACGGAGGTTGTGCACTACATAAACCATAAACAACAACTAGGTTTTACTCGCATATATTATTGCAAGTTAGTACATCACTTGTTGTATAGGGATTTGTTTACTTTTCTCTCTTTCGTATACATTAACATCGATCAATTCTGCTATCCACTTCCTCTCATATTCTTGTAAATACATCATACAATTCAGTGAATTTATTAAGTCAGCTTAAATTATAGCGGTCTTAGATAAAATATTTTAGTCTACTCTTTTTATAATTTCAGAAACGAAATGATATGATATGCAGCCGCAGTTTACAATATCTGGGCAATCTGTCGTTATAATGAATTGCTCAACGCGAGATTATCACATCTTCGCGAAAATTAACGAATTACTCCATATTTAAAACTCTACACGAACAACACAAAAGTTTGTGCCATTGCTGTTTCTCTGTCACCGTGTAGATTGAAACTCTATTGGCAATTCAACTATTTCCGAACAATTAGAGTATTTATAACAACGCAGTAGAAACATAACGAAGATTCAAAGTGTTGGAAAGCAGTTGATGTCTTATCTTAAAATCGTAAATGTTCTCCACTAGATGAAGATACACCTAGAAATAGCAATGCACGCTAGCGCACACCACAAATTTATTGCATAAATATATTAAATTAGCTTTGTGTGTCGCAATTATCTTAGTTTCGTTCATCATCTCTTCTATTTCAATTTCTCGTACTATAATCTGTTTGAGCCTGTTAAATTACGTTTAACATAGTAAAGACCAACTAACATGTTTACAATCTTAAATATTTCCATCGCGAGTGATTTTAGATCAAACATACAACCAATGCATCATGGTTTAAACTGCTTTGATACGATTTAAGTCAGTCAATTCTTTAATATGAATCTCAAAATCTCGTTTAAATGAGCCACAAATTACATTCATATAGAGTCGTTTTCTGAATTGTTTGAACAACATGAGATTATATAATATTAAAGATATCGTTCTGGTGTTTACATTCAAAATATGTTATCTTCTATGCTAATATTTTCGAAACTAGTAAACGTTGACATGACTACTTAAAATTAATGTAACTAAAATTTACTAGTTGATAATGCATAGTATTCATACTGCTAAAAAGTAAAATAATTAAATAATGTTGTTGTATAAACGAACGCGTATTCGGCATACTAAACCAATCATATATTCATATTTACAAGTGCTTCTAAATAATCTTAAATAAATCTTTAGATGAAATAAGTTAATTAATTCGCAGTTTTTGGATTCAATACTAATATTTCTTTCATATTAGATTCTGAGATATATATTTTAATTAATTATTCAATACTAAGTGGGGCGCTTATTTGTATTTAGTGTAACATAAATATATAGTATTCAAAGTTAAAGTTTGTAGCCTAAGGTGTTTACGTTTCGGCTCTATTGCTGAATCAAAGCGAAACTATTATTGTAGATAATGTAAATATTTCATTTAGGTTTAGTTCTGAACAATCTTCTGGACTGATTAATTGTATTTCTAAAGAAATATTAAGTTTGAAATTAATTAAGTCTATCATAGTTGGATTCAATACGATTAATAGCTAAGATAATGGATTCTTTTTTTCACAAGTATATGTTAAATTATAAGTATAGATTATTAATTTATATGTTTGTGCAGATTAAAATACGAAAAGAATTGGAAATAGCAAAGCTATAGTTACTTACAGTGCAAGTGATGTTGTATAGGGATTTGTTTACTTTTCTAACATTCGGACGTTAAGACGCCCTCATGTGTAAAAAAGTAAACAGAATCCGCACCCAACACGGTTTAAGAACATTTGCGAAATGGAAATATATTAAAATAGTCAAAAATTAAATAAAATAAAAACTTTACAATCAAAATAAAAAATTATAAACCAAACGTCAAAATGAAATTTTTAAATTCTAAAAATGACATTGATTATGAGTACACAAGGTAAAGACACCGACCAATTACTTACATTTTCGAAATAAGATCAATAATTACTTTGTGAATATGAAATTGACGAAATAGAAGCAAATATCAAATTGACGTTCACGGCGCCACAATATACCATCAACAATAATAGATATAGTATTTTGAACGAATAAAATGATTGGATTGATGTTCTATTACCGTTCAAAAGAAAAATAGATGACGAGACCTAATTATTATCAATTATCTAAAACTTATCAGACAACAATTATCAATTTACAATAGACAATGATTACTTTATAAACAACAACAAACTAAAATTTAAAGCAACAAATTTCAAAGCATTTAAATCAGATGACCATTACTTTTGCAAAGCGTTTGGTTTAGTTAAAGGAACTATTTATGAACGTGATGAATAAGATTTTATAACCGCAACAAATATTTTATACCCATATATTTACAAGTATATTTGCATCAACTGTTATGACATTTAAGACTATACACTAATTGATCAAGGTTAGAAACGTTATTTACTTTTGAAATAATTTAGAACGTGGAATGCAGGAACAATAACTTAAGTAACGTCAGACATCATCGTCACATTTCAAGTTAATTAACTTATTAAAGGTTTTAGAATTTAATTTCAAGATGAAATGTATCAAGATTTGTAACTGAATGGAGACGAATATACTTTAGAACTGTATATCAACAAAAGTAAGAAAGTATTAATGCGAATCCAATAACAAGAAGAAGCGCGTATACTTAAAGAATAGGAATTTGAGTATAAAAAATAATTAGAACAATAACGTCAAGCATCAGTTCAACAATAATATATTGAACAAGAATAGCAAGCATAGCAACAAGCACAAAATATTTAGTTTTAATAAGAAAGTGATTTATAGAAACAAGAAGATTTATGGAGAACGACGAGTATCCAAATCCCAAATGATAACGAGTACAAAAGGAACATAAACTATAATTATGACATTTTATAATAAAAGAAAGGTTAGAAAGCAAAATTAGGTAAAATGTACAAAAAGAAATAATTAAAAGCACAATAGTTTTTATTAGGAGTCTAAATGTTAGATGAAGAAATAGAAGAATTAGAAGAGTCACGTTTGAAGATGTTATTAAGCGTGAATAAGAATGATGTAAAGATGTCTGTATAGGACTTAGATGAAGTAGCAGAAGGTTAATTTCCTAAAGTAGTAAAACGTGATCCAAACGAGTAGATAAATTTAAGCGACAAGCCATCAATATAATAACCTATAACTTTAAACGAACTTAATGATAGTGTTCAACCGTAAGTTGTTAAAGTTGACCCTGATGAAATATAAATTGTAGATAGTGGAACTGAACAAAGAGCACGAGCCGAATAAAGACGTCAAGAGATTATAAATTAACCAGAACAACCATCATCATGGAATTTAGATGTTAATTAAAATAATATACCTATAATTAAAAATGAGAAGCAAATACAAGATAATTAGATGTAAACTGAACCAGAATAAATATATTAAGAATTTGAGTATCTATTAGATAACATGAGATTAAATGATTAGTTATAAAACGAATATAAAATATAGTATCATATATAAAAGTTTTAAAATATTATTAATCAAATAAATTAAATCTAAACAGAATAAGACAGAGATTTGTTTATAAAGAATAACCCAGATTACGAGGAATATATGAATAATTTTGAAGAAGGAGATGTGAACTATTATAGAAATGCAGTTGAATAAGCCGAACAAAGAATATAAAATAATATAAAGAAACCTATTTAACATGAAGTTATTTCAAATGATATTATTGAATAAAATGATTAACAATAATAATAAACATATGATATATTTTCACAACCGCCAGAATTTACTTTTGAAGAATAACTTAAACTAATGAGTCCAAGTCATTTGAAATAAGCATATGACACTTAACCAGAACGTTCATAATAGATAAGCGACTATATATACAACAACCTAATTAAAAAAATAGAATCAACAAAAACATTACAAGAAGCAAAAGACATAGGCGATGAATTTAATTAGTTTTTAGACATTATAAAGAAGCGTGATGATTACATGATATTATATAACAAGATTTACTATAGAATATATACCAAAAAATATAAATGATAATGTAAACGACATCAATTTTTTTATTTTATAGTAACAAAACAAAACATGAATTACTTAAAACCATAAAGCGTTATAGAATATTGCGAAGAAAATACAGACATCTAATTTGAAGAAGCCGTTATTTATTTAGATGCAAAGAATAAGAGAGTAAATAAAAATAATAAATTTGATCCAAAATCATTAAATATGAAAGTCTTATTAATAGTATTAGTTCAAAATAATAAAGTTGTTCAGAAGTTAGAAATAACTAATAACTATATTTATACTGTAAAGAAGATTTAAGACTAAATGTTAAATGAGTCTATTATCAAAATACATATAGATCATTAGTCATCATAATTTACAAGCAAAACAGGAGAACAACATGACTTTTATCAAGCGAAGTAATATAGAGTTAAACCTGAAGAAGTTAAATATTTTGATTTAATTAGAATTTAGAAAGAGTTTAATATTGTAGTTTTAGATAAAACATTTGATTTTGATGAGATAGATATTTATCCAGAAACAAAGTAAAAGAAAGCAGTGAAGAAAGTTAAAAAAGAAATTAGTGAAGAAGAGAGTTAGTGAGTAAATAGAATATAAATATTTTTTGATAATTTGATAACATATATAAATTTTTTATTTCTTTATAAAATGTAAACGATTAAATCAGCAGATAAATAAGATTTTGAAATACTTATCAAATAATTAACAGATAATTCATTTTCGAAAGGAAGTTAATTTTATTAAAGTATACAATAATTTTTAGAAGACAAAGATTAATAATTACCTGATATAGATCAAGAGTAATTAGATAGAGTTTTAGAAGTGACTAAAGACACTAAACGTAAAGTGATAAATGAGTTTAGAAATATGGTGACAGAGTTCAGAAAACTTATTCCAAACTATAAATAGTCAAAATACTAAATAAAACACGATAATGGAACCGTATATACCTTATAACGAATGAACAAAAAGAAGTTTTAACAACTATATATAAATTTTACAAAAGAGAAGTTATAGTCCAAAGATTTTTACGAACAATTAGATATAGATAAACCATTTGATATATCTATATTTGAACTAAAGTTATTGATATCAACTTATTAGAAAGAGACACCGAACAAGAAGAGACTTATGACGTATACTAAATATATCGAAGACCATGTTATACAAGAAAAGTATAACCAAGATATAACTAAAGAGTATTTCATTAGTAATATGAATAGTAAAGAGCATGAGGTCATAAACAAGTGTTTTGAGTTTATTAAGAAGAGTGATAGATTTGATGTATAGACTAAATACGATAACGTGATAACTAAATTTATAAATATTTTAAAACATTGTTAGTATTATCATTAAATACGAGTATTAATAGACCCAGAGTTATATTCTATTTCATAGAAGTTAGTTCCACTTTTAGTCATGAAAAGTTTCCAGATATATTTGTGTTATCCAGATACATACAAGATAGTTAATAGTTAAGTATTCAATTTCAATATTCCAATATGTTATACATCGCCAATAGACGCAGATTCATTGTTTATAAACGATATCAATAAACAAGATTACCACTTAACTAAAAACTAAACCTATTTGCATAAGTTAGTATTTGAAATAGAGACATCAAAGAACAAGACGTAAACGTCTTTAGACTTTATGTCAAATGTTATTCATCATAAGAATTTTAATTAATTTGATAATAATATATAAAACTTATTAGAAGTAAAACCTGATAAAAACAATACAAGTCACTAAAAACATATGAAATTACATGCAATGGGATAATAAGATTATAAAGAGTCTTATTTTAGAAATTATATAGATATCATACAGTATAGAGATCAATTAACATTTTATAAACATTTTATAGAAAATACACCAAACGATAGCGAGAAGTTAGAATATTTATTTGAGTCAACATTTGGAGTACAACCTGTTTCTTTTACAATTGATGAACTAATAGAAACAATTAGATATAGAATAAGAATTGTGAACATCACGAAACAATACAAAGAGTTATAACCAAATGTCACTTTATAATAATTTATTGATTATAAAATTTGAAACTTATAAATATTATTTTTTTAACATTAAATAAAAAACAAATGTCGATCAACATTAAAAATTTTACCATTTCAGAATTAAAAGTTCTTTTATAAGATTTTGATTTTGATGAAAAGAGTATGAAAACTATAAAGAACAAAATTAAGAAACTTAAAATATTAGAAGAGATGTAAAGAATTATGCCTGATTTTGAAGCGATGAAATAACAAGAGATTAGTTAAAAGAAGAAATTATCTATATTAGAAGAGATGTAAAGAATTATGCCTGATTTTGAAGCGATGAAATAACAAGAGAATGATTATAAATAGAAGATTTAGAATAAAAATATATAATTAGAAGAATAAATTAAGTCATATAGTAAAGAAGATATAAATAATTATTTAGAACGATAACAATAAGATAACAAAGGTATAATTAGATTTGATGGAGACTATAATAGAATTATGATTAAGTATCATTTAGATGATATCATGAGATTTCACAAAGGTAAATTTATTAGAATATACTATAGAGACGACGAAGACAAGACAACTATATTTGTATATCCTATTAAAAATAGACTTATTTAGAATATATCTAATGCAATTTTCAAAGGAGTCAATTTAGAAGAAACACATGCAGGAAGCGATCAACAACTTGAGTTTAAATTATTGAAAGCCTATAAGATTGAAATACTTATAGCAGAGAATGTATTCAATTAGAATTTATTAGAAAATGAGAAGAAATTAGATGATATTGATAAACTTATTAAAGATAAATAAAAAGAAAAATTAGTTAAGTCAATTGATTTGAAAACAAATAAAAAGAACAAAGGCGCATACTTTAACTTTATAAACAAAATACCTTAAATTAATCTTTAAAGATATTAAATTGGAAATAATTTAGAGTAACATTTAGAATTATCAAGAAGAGCATAATGTTTTATATATGCGTTATAAATATCGGGTTAATATACTAATTAAGAAATATAGGCAATTTTAATTTAAGTTCAATCTAATTTACAACTATTTTCATTATCATAAATTAAGAATATCAAACATATAGGACCAATGTGTATACACGTGTATCAAGAATCAAATAGATAAGTTAGAATTTATAAAATTAAAGGTGATATAGATGATTTGAGACAATAGTAAAAAGATATAGTTCGTATTGGTTTATATAGAGAACACTATTTCATATATGATACAAATGTAGAAGTAAGTAACTTTTGGTTGAACAACTTTTAAAAATATAAAACTTATCAAAAGTATTTAGATAACACCAACATTGTATAAGTTAGAGAGACATAAAACAACATATGTGTCACAACAGGTAAATCTTAAAATGATAGCATAACAGTTATTAGAATGATGCATGAACTTAATATGTTTGAAGAAATTAAAGATTATAACGAATTTAACTATAAAGAAAATAGCAAATAAGTAATTAGTGCGCCAGATAATGCATAAGACTATTGTTCAGAAACTAAAGAATTTATAGAAAAAGAAAACCATTTTGATAAAATATTGTATGCGGATACAGAAGCATTTACTATTGATAGTGAAGGTAAATTTATAAAACATAAATGTTACTTATGTGTTTGGGCGGATGGAGATATCATTAAGAGTTCAAGAGATGTTAATGGTTTAGTTAGATATATTGATAAATGTTATATTGATGAAAAACATGATGCAAAGAAGAACAATTTTCCTGATAAATAGATCTTAATATATATGCACAACTTATCATACGATTGTTAGTTTATACTTAAAGAACAATATCAAATCGAGGATATGATTTAAAATAATGGAAAAGTACTATAATTTAGTTTTTCAATATACAACAGATAAGGTCTAAAAATACAATTTGTATTCAGAGATTCATATATTATGATTTCTAAAAAATTGAGCGAATTACCAGAAATGTTTTTGAGTGTAGAAGAATAGAAGACAATACAAAAAGAAATTATGTGTTACAACTATTACACTGAAGAAAGATATGTAAACAATATTGGTAATATTGAAGAAGCGTCTAAATTTATATCTAATCATACTAAATAAGAGTTCATTTCAGTTTTAAAGAAGAGTGATTGTATGATTGATGATAATTGTTTTGATATGTAAAAGTATGCATTATTTTACTGTAAATAAGATGTTATTGTGTTATAGAAATGTGTTTAGAAATTTGCGTAATTACTGAAGGAAAATATGGATATGAACTTATTTAATTATATATCTATTTCATCATTAGCGTTATCGTATTAGTTAAAGAAATAATGTTTTAATAAAGTGTATAAAGTCAATGGTTTGTTAAGATAGTTCTTATAGCAGTTCGTAATAGGAGGAAGATGTATGACAGCGTATAATAAAAAACAAATCTTATTGTTTAAGAAGATATTAGATTTCGACGCAGTTAGTTTATACCCAAGTGCATAATATAGAACATATTACCCAGCAGGCAAGTTATATACCTTAACACCAGAACTTATATAACATTACAATGTCAAAGAAAACTTATTTTAGATTACCGAAAAGAGTTCGTCAAAAGATCAAAATACTTTATATTTAGAAGTTAAGTTATTTAAAGGAAATGATTTTATAGTAAGAGGTTTTCCATTATTGAGTTAGAAAGTTGATGGAGTCAGATAGTTTACAAATGATATTGATAAAGAGAATAGATATTTTGTTGATACTATTGGTTTATAAGAATTAGTTTTGAGATAAAATTATAAATATGAAATTATAAGTGGTGTATATGCTAAAGAAAGAGACTATACTATTTAAGGTGTGATTAAATATATGTTTGAAGAACGAGTTAAGTGTAAAAAATAGAAAAACCCTTTATAAGAAATTTATAAATTGATGTTGAATTCATCATACGGTAAGACTATAGAAGGAGATAGAAATGAGACAGTTGAGATATATGAAGATTTAAGTTAGTTATTTAAGAAATATGATTAGATCAATAGTATTTAATAATATGGAAATAAGTTTTGTGTAAAGTTAGAGAAGGAGTGTTGTGAGTAAACTGGATATCATCACGTAGGAATTTAGATATTATCGATGAGTAAACGTATTATGAACGAGGTTATGGTGTTAGCAGATGATTTAGGTTTGAATATCTATTATCAAGACACAGATTCAATGTAAATTTAAGAAAATGATTTAGAAAAATTAAATCAAGAATTTAATATCAAATATAATAGAGAACTTATCGGAAAATAAATGGGTTAATTTCATTCAGATTTTTCATCTAATTTAGGTAAAGTATTATATGGTGAAGACGGTATCTATATTTCTAAAAAAGTATATTGTGTTAAATTGTGTGTATAGAATAAAGACGATGAGATTTGTTATGATTTCCATGTAAGGATGAAAGGAATAACAGGTGAGTGTATCACTTAAAAAGCAAACGATTTATACGGAGGAGATGTAATTAAACTATATTAAGATTTAGCAAAAGGAGTACCAATTGAGTTTGATTTATGCAGTGCAAAAGTATTTATGAAGAAATAAGATGATTATAGTTTTATGAATTTGAGCGAATTTAAAAGAACATTAAAATTTTGATATGGAAATATATTTTTTCTATTTTTAATAAAATGTTTATTTATCAATTATATTGTTAATGGATAGATGAGATCAATGATAAGATATTTAAAGTTTTGAACTTATAAGTTCGTCATATGAAAGAATTTGGTTAAAAATCTATTGAGATTGACGAAGCATTATTTTATCTGTACGATTAATTAAGTTATTTATCAAAGAAAGCTGATAAATTAGATCAATTTGTTTAATTAAGATAAGATTGAAAACATAGTTAATTTTTTTATTTCTTTATAACAAATGAACAAAGAATTAAGTTAAAGTGATTATGATGAAGAGTCAAACTATAGTGAAGAGCAATCTTAAGAAGAACTTATAGAAGAATATAGAGATATATCAGGTTATCCTAATTACGAAGTATCAAATTTAGGTTAAGTCAAGAATAAAACAACAGGAAGAATTTTGAAACAACGTGATAGAGGTAAGGGTTATTTAGCAGTGAATTTATATTTTAATAAAATTATGAAAACACACCATATTCATAGATTAGTGTCACAAGCTTTCATTGAAAATCCCAATAATTACACAGATATAGACCATTGTGATGGAGTTAGGTCTAATAATAATATTTGGAACCTAAGATGGGCGTCACGAAGTGATAATTAGAAAAACAAAAACGGTCACGGCGATAAATTTGTCTTTGTTAACGAATTACCAGATGATGCAATTGAGGTTTGGTATTATTCAGGATATTTCTTTGAAGGATATTATTGGAGTGAGACGATGAATTAATTATATTTCAACAACGGAGTTAGAATAAGAGAAATTAGACCTGTTAAAAAGCATGAGTATTATTTTTATAATTGTCAAACTAAATAAAATGATAATACTATAATGTCAATATTAAAATTATAGAAAGGACTTTTCAACAATCAATGATTTAAGATAATTATTTTTTCTTTTTGAAATAAAATATGTCAAAGATGGTTTATATATCACATTACGACGATTGGTTTATTGATCTTATATTCATTAAAGATTCGAAATATATATCTAAATAAATTCCAGAACTAATTATTTCGACATTCTATAATCCTGCGAATCATAGATTATTTGTTTAAAGTATTCCAAATAAATAACCTAATGAAGTTCTTAATTCTTTTATCAGTTTTTAAAATTATATATTAAAATTTGAAGATCAATTTATAGAGTCAATTACAACAGATCAAGGAAATGAATATAAAGGTTCATTTGAATAAACATTATAACAATTAGAGATAGAACATAGAACTGTAATCAAAGACGCGAACGATCATAAATCTATGTCTGCGATCAACGGCGTGTCATCGTTTGTTAGAAATAGTATTATAAATAATTTGATAAAGGCCTAAGGGCCCGGCGCATAAAGCGCTAAATAAAAAGATGATACGAACGTTTAGAAAGCATGTGAAGATTTTATGTAATATCATAATTTCGAAAGAGTGATTCCACTTTACAAGAAAACGCCAGAAAATATATCACGTGATGATTTAGAAAATATGAACGAGTACAAATCAAATTTGAATAAAAAACATATTGACTCATCCGATAAATTCTAAATAGGTGATTATGTCTAAGTTATAAACAAAAGAGAAGATAAGGAAAAAAAGCGTTTAAGGAAATGGTCTGAATAAGTATTCTAAATATTTGATAAATAAGGTTAAACTTTTATGATTACACCTATAAATTTTGATATGAAATAATATAAAGATATTTTAGGTTCAACTAAAAAAGATATTTAAAGATATTCAAATGATTTACCTTACGCACAACCCGTTTATAGACGAAAATATTATGAAATGAGAATATCTAAACCTGATGATAAATATTTTCCTTATGAAAGCGAAGATACACGTTTATATCAATTTAATAAAATAAATGATTGTGTTATAGATATCAAATAAGTATTTCATTCTATTGAAAATTTATAAAAGTTATAAGATTATATCGGTAAAGGTTCTAAAAATATCTTTTATGAAATAGAAAATGATTATGGTAAATTCTTTGTGCCAATATCAATGATAAGATATCAATCTAATGAAATGTGTGATTGTGAAATAGAGTTTTGGTTTGGTTAAAATAATAAAAAATATACTTTATCCAAAGATTAGTTTAAAGTATTCAAGTATATACTTTATATTTGAGTCATCAAGTCACATCAAGACGTAAACGTCACATACCAATTACCAACCACGAATATACATTTGTTTTATTACCACCTGAATTTGCATAGTCTGCTGTAATAGTGACACCATTTACATCTGCGACTATATAACCAACATCCGCACCACCACCTGAATTATTATTACCCCAACATGACACGAATGCCACATTTACTGCATATTTAAAAGGAATAGAAAACGTTATAGATTTTTATGATAATGCGCCACCTACATCTATTTTTCCAAATTTAAAAGTCAATCCACCATACATAGTAAATGAATAGTTGTTCATAGACTAATCACTTGATATAGAATTTTCTATAGTTGATAATCTATTCGATTAATTAGTATTTACACTTATAACAGATGACATTTAATTTTATAAAGTTGATATATTATTATTTTAAGTTGTTTGTTCAGGAATAAGCGTTTATTCTAAGTAATTTTTTGTGCCATTAATTATAATATTTTGATCTATTTATGAATTTTCTAAAGTTATCAATCTTCCTTCTAAAAATGGTATATTATTACTGCTATTTTTCAAATTAACTATATCTTATTTCGTAACAGTCACATCAGATTTGATTACTTTAATATCATTTGTATTTTCTGTTACTTTAATCATACAGTTCTAAACATTAGTGTTATTATTTGTGACATCTATTTTCATATTAGATATATCATTATCTTATACTAAATCTTTTGTTTATAACGATGATATATTATCATTTTATATTTTTTATTATAAATCAATATCTATTTTAGTATATATATCACTTATATTTGCTTTAGTTGAAATTAAATTATTTTAAACTTCATACTTTGTGTCAATTTCTGATTTAGTATAAATATCAGTTATATTTGCTTTAGTTGAAATAATAGTGTCTATCTATTTATTTGTATATACATCAGAAATATTAACTTTAGTTTAATCTAAATTATTTATAAGACTCATCATATTTCCTAAAACTATATCACTATCAGTTTTAAGTTAAAACATTATATCTTAATCTATTTTATTATAGTATTTGGATATGATTTCAGTTTTAGTAAACACATCACTTATATTAGATTTAGTTTAAATTAAATTGTCTTAAGTTTATTATTGTAAATCTATTTCTGTTTTAGAATAAACATCAGTTGTATTTGCTTTTGTTGAACTTAATGTTAATAAATTTGTACTAATCTAAGAATTTGTG
Organism: Hexamita inflata; assembly: GCA_963988835.1. NCBI lineage: Eukaryota > Fornicata > Diplomonadida > Hexamitidae > Hexamita > Hexamita inflata. Next base: position 97,905 of record CAXDID010000064.1, read on the forward strand.
TCATTTTATTTTAAAACATAATCGTCTAAATCTGCTTTATCTGCTTTCATTGTCTATAATGTTGTAATTTATGCTTACATTTCTGCGTCTATAACACCTTATGATATAATGAATGAATTTAGTGATGCTTTTGTTGCGGTTAAATCTGTTTTAGTTGTAATGTTATCTGCTTTGATAAGTTATACATCTCCTTCTAATAATGCTTCTTTAGTTGATAACAAACTGACTTCAGTTACTAATTATGATATTACTGCTCCATTTGCTGTTGACATCGATAATGCACTTCCTGCTGTTGCATTTGCTGTTGCTGCTGCTGCTGTTGCTGCCGTGGCTTCAATACCTATGGCCCCAATTGTGATACCTAAACCTATAACAGACGCTTCACTTGCTAAACCGTTTAAATCTGATTTAGTGATATAACTCGCGTCTATCTCATTTAGTAATGCTATAATTTCTAATATTTTAGACCAATGCGCGTCTAATGTTGTGTCTTGTTCAATGTTCTTGGTTTCTATTTATATCAAACGTGTTTCAGTTAAAGTTTAAAATGCTTTAAAATTATTATTGTCTATAAATAGTTGTTGTATTTATTAAGTATGATTAACTATTGTTGAATTTATATTTTAGATATCATTTCCAAATATGTTGTTTATTTGATCTTATGCTGTTTTGTTTGCTTCAATTTAGGTTTATATCTCAATAATTTTCTATTAGTTCAATTTATGTGCTTCAATTAACTCATCAATAGTTTCTTCTAAATTAAAATCTCCATCTACTTAAGATGATATGATTATGTTATTTGATCTTAAATTTTTGATTGTGAAATTATTTAAGGTCTTACCTTCTAATTAGTTGATATCAATTTATATATTTGATTAGTTGTTTTTAGTATTGATATAAACACTGTTTTCATTTAAGACATCATTGAATTAGATATGATTATCATTTGTGATATCTATACTCTGACCTCCATATTTTATCTTTTTTGCTTTTATAATTAAATTATTATCTTAACTTAACGCTGACGGTACAGACGTAAACGTCTTTAGACTTTGCGTCATTTTTCAGACCTTAAAAAATAATTTTTTAATTTGAAATAAAAATAATGTCTGATGATAAAAAAGTATAAATTATACCTGCTAATGTAAAAAAGTTTTAAAATTTAGGAAATATAATGGTGATGTCAACTGGAAATAATGGTAATGGTGCTGTAATTAATAGATAACGTGCTGAAAATTAGGAATATTTCTCTTCTGCTAAACCTGGTAATTATAAACCAAATGCAAATTTCTAATTTACTATAGTCACTGGAAAAGGACTATTATCTACAAATCAATCATATATAAACTATACTATGTAATATGCTTTAAAAGTTCCTCTTGATATAACTAAAGATGCTTCTAATGTGACTAAAGTGACTCATAAATTTGGAAAATATTATGTTCAAAATAAAGGATTTGGTCCTTGGTGGTACTTTGATCAATATAAATTTGATACTGGTAAATGGGTCCCTGATACTTCGATTTCATCTGAAGTACTATGCGCCTTTCCTATGAACTCATGTGCTCCATTTAATAAATCTCAATATATTTATAGAAATATAACAAATTAAGACGATGATATATTTAGATAAACTGCTCGTATGCAATAATAGTTACCGAATGAATATCAAAACGCTCATAACTAAACATGGTTCAATGGTGATCTTCCTTCTTTAGAATTCTTTGCTCTTCCTTATGAATATGATACATCTAGTACAAGAACAAGAAAATATTTAGATTTCAAAAAAGAAGATATAACATTTATAACTCATGCTGATATTGAAAACGAATATAAAATTACTAAAGTTGACCCTGTTGCTTCATAAACAAAAACATCATCTGTTACATATTACTTTACTAAAACTTATACTATACCTCTTAATGTCACAAACTAAATATTTGACTCTACTAATACTTTTCCTTTAAGTGTTTTAGGTTATGAACAAATAAGACTAAATTTATATTTATAGGCTCATTATATGAATAAAATATTTGGCACTAAAACTTTATTAGATGAAGAATAAACAGGTATTATAGATTTAGAATTAGTTCTTGTGTCAAAAGATAGTGATATTGTAAAGGCTGAACTAAACTCGAAAGATGGATTTTCATATCATTACATGAAATTTGATAGAGAACTATTACCTTCTATTGATTAATCATTATCAGTTCATAGACTTTTAAATAGAGGTCATTAGTCAACTGCTGATGTTATTGTTGGATTAAATTTGTCTGATGAAAATAAAGATGATTCTATGTATTTGAAATAACGTTTTACACCTTTTACAGGAGATCAATAATTAAAAATTATAAATAATACATATGATTAAAATGAAGAGTTTAATTGGTTTTCATAATTTAATTTATGGAAAGGAAATAGATCAAATGCACTTTTCAGTTAAGACCTTGAAAACTTGACTTAATTCAAATGTGAAATGTTAAGAGGTTTAAATCTTTATAATTAATATGAAAGAGGTACATTAAATTATGATTCAATGTTTAAAATAATGTTTTAGTACGCGACTATAACTTTAAATTTAGAGGCTTTTAGTATTGACACTAATGAAGATGTTGTAAATGATGGTGTTGATTCTATAAACTAAAAACTTTATGTTGATTTCAAAATTGGTTATTATCAAAATAGTTAAAAGGCTATTCCATATAATGTTACAACTTAAACAAAGAAAACTTTGATTTCTAATGATACCCCTTTAAATATTGAAGTAATCTAAATATATGATTGTGTTTTGAAATTTAATCCTACTAAATAGAATATGGCTATAGATGAAAACTTTGCGTCAACTGCTTAATTAATTTAGTGATGACATAAAGTCTAAAGACGTTTACGTCTTGATTGACATAATTGATGATCTAAAAATTATTTTTTTGATTTGAAATAAAAATGATGGATAGACAGGTGATATAAACTAAAGTACTCGTGGCTGATTAGACACAAACTCAGAACACATTAACTATAGAAAGTGACTATAACTCGATAAAATCTTCTATGGTAAGATTTGAAGAACAATCTAATTTATAGAAATTTAATACATACTCTAATATTGTAATCAAAAAGTATATCAATGATAAAATTACTGCATTAGAAATCTAAAATATGATTACACAATTATGCGCATTAAGTGAAATGGTATGGTAAAATGAATAATCGGCTGGTGAATTGAAAAAATATAATGTCAAACTATAAATTAAAACTGTACTTATGACTGATACATCAATAACTTAATAAATTGCAGAGACTTTACTTGATGATATGATAGATAAAACTATACAAAATAATACATAATTACAATTGATATAATTGGCTTAAAATATATTGAAAATAAGTGTAAAGGCTTCTGGATGCTTATCATCTTGTTTCAAATGACATAAAGTCTAAAGACGTTTACGTCTTGATGATGACCTAAATAATATTTTTTTGATTTAAAATAAAAAATGTCCTAATAAGTTGTAATTGCATAAACTAATGATAAAGGATATAGTTAAGTATATTTACCTTCTTATAGAAATGGTGATTATATGATACTTCATTCTATACGTTCAAATTTAAATGCATAATGTAATGGTTCTATAATTATTGACGCTAATATATATACGAATGAATTATCATCGTACTTTTCTTTATAAGAATTATGTGACTAAATCAATAAAATTTAACATATGATAGAATTTACTTAAGTTAATGAATAATATTTTGAAATGAAATGTATTACTGCTTGTTCTATAAATATGACTGGAAATTATAAAAATATATTTGGTTTTGATAAACAGTATAGTCTTGTTAAAGATCAATAAGTTTCATTGCTGTAATAAAACTTGGCGCGTATAAAATATTTGAAATTATAATGTGACTTCATAAATACTTCTTAGTTTGGTTCTGATACTATTGATGCGCTTATGATTTTAGATAGATCAAATAACTTTTAGTTTGAGTCATAGACTATTGATGTACATCATAAACTTATTAAACCTTAAGTATTTAATTTCTGGATAACTGATTAAGACGATAACCCTTTTATTTTAAATACTATTTATATTAAAGTTCAGTTTTTTAATTGTGAGTGTAATAATACTATACACTTAAAATAATAAGTATTTATTTAATTTAAACCTAAAATAAATTTAATAACATAAATTTCATACTTGTCAGTTCAATAAATATCTGGATAATTGTCACCTAATAATGTTTTGAACATGTATAATGGAAAAGTAAGTTTTAAAGATGCGTTTAATATATAGTAAAATATAGATTTATATCTACATTATGATGAATATAGAAATAAAATAATAGATTAAACTTTTATTGATAACTTTGTTAGAGAATTTGAGGTTGATATTGATTCTATTACTGTTACTTAAGATAATATTTTATACTACTATTTGAAATACAATAAATTTTAAAATGATTTTACCTATAAATTATATATGAATGATGCTTTAGTTGATATACTCATATTTAATGATATAAATTTAGAAGATATGAATAGTTCTGTATTTTTCTGGTAAAGACAATAACCTAATTGTTACATCACTTTTAGATTAGATGATAATGAAAATAATTAAGTTGATAAGTTTCCAAATTTGATATTAAGACTATTAGTTAAATGACACACCGTCTAAAGACAGTATGTCTGATGACATTGTTAAAAAATATTTTTTTGAAATTAGATAAAAATGTAATAGATGAAAGATAGTATTGCGACAGGTTAACGAATATTTCCTTAAATTGATAGGGGTTTGAAAATAAGTGCAGGTCCTTCAAAATAATAATTAGGTGATATTTTATAAGATTCTGCAAATGATATTTCTAAAAAATTGATAGATACAACTGTTCCTGAAAATTTAAGAGAACCGTTAAATAATGTACGTGAATAAACATTGAATTCAATAAAGTATTTCCGTGAATAAAGATAACTAAATGAAAAACCAAAATCGTAAGATATTACTATGAATTAGGTTAAAAAGAAAACAGGCTGGCAAAAGTTTAAAGGCGGCTTGTCTAAATTATGGTAGTTTGCACGTAAACCTGTACAGTCTTTGATTGGTATGTTACCAGGCGCGGGGTCAATTATAAATCAGGGAATTGATTATTTATCTGGTGATAAGAAATTGAAATGAAAACTTCAAAAAATAATACTTTTTTCAAATCATTTTAGTCTATTATTAAATCCTTCATATATACTCGGCACTGGTTATATCACTATATATAAGAAATTATATCTATACGCTGCTTTTTTATCAAAATCTTATTCGTAATAACCTGTTGTTCTTTTATAAATTTCCGTAAATTCTTTTTCTCCAAAATTACTGCTTTGAACTTCTTATATAGTATTGAAATACTCCTTCATTTGTTCCATTTTTAGTCCGTTAAATAATACTATTGCTGTTTAATATTTTAGGTATACGAATAAATGTTGTAATTGGTTTAAGACATAATAGTTTATAGAAATCTTTTAAGTTCTTTCTAATATCTTGATTAGTTTCTTCAAATTCTAATTATGGATATTTTTGCTTTGTTTATTCTATTTATTTCAAAATATTGATAAGTAATATTGCTGTTTACTAATCTAAATTATTTAGGTCACATTATTTAAAGAAATCTCTTATTTAAGTCTATAACTATAATAATTCTTGAACATCATCTTTCATTTATCTAATATTTTAAATTAAATCTAAAACTTATTGTTTATCACCTTCTATAGAAATCATATTATTATCTTGATTCTTTTATGCTGTTTTGTCACTTGATATTGATGGTGAAATAAAATATATATGTGTAAAGTCTCCTGATAAAACAAATGGTTTATCTAAATCATATGCTTGCTTCTTACTGTTCTTGATATATTCATCCTTCAGTTTAAACATTGATGATGTTTTGCCTGTATTAGTCTTGCCATAAAAACCTATAAGTCCAAATGACATTATATTAGGCTGTTTCTCTAATTAAATAATATTATCATCTTTGATCATTGTTTTAATTTAGATTATAAAAAATAATTATTAAGACTCACTCGGAAAATTCTTCTATTTTAATCTATGAATAACCTAAATTTTATAAAATACTGTTAACTCTTGTGTCTGCGACTCGTACTTCTCTTTGCTTTTTGGTCTTCATAATTTTAATAGGTTGCTTTACTTCTTCATCTTTTTACTTATTGAACAATTAATCTGAAATCTATTTCAATTACTTCTATAAATCTTTAATTGTTTCACTTTGATCTTAACTCTAATCTTGTTATTACGATGCCTGCGCTTTTAATTATTTTGCTTGTTTAAGTTATTATCCTTTAACTTATTTCTCTTCTTCTGTTATTATCTTCTATTATCGCCATCCATTTTTTCCAAATTTGTACTCATATCCTTACTTTGCTTAAGGTTTGATATCTTTGTTCATTCTATCAAAATCTCTAATATCAGGCACATGTTATTTCTTCATAACTTCAATCATATCTGGGTTCTTTTCTATTACTTCAGTTTCAATAATATCATTTGTTTACTCTATATCTGTCATCGTGTTTATAAAATATTAAAAAAATCAATATCATATAAATGAGACTTTACAGTAGTTACAGAACGAGACTTTACTGTGACATTCACTAAACGTTACTAGGTAAATAGTGTTAATGTATCATTCATTCACGTGATTGCCATTCATTTT
>CAXDID010000065.1:0-12818 GCA_963988835.1 Hexamita inflata
ATCAGCTTGTAGTGTTATAACTTATAACTTATAAGTGATAAATCATCTGTACGTACGTTATCATTACAATTGAGCACCAATGTAGCAAGTACAATATATTAATCGTGCTTTAATTTTTACCATATCTCAGCTCTAAAATACATTGATTATCACTTTTATATTTTATGTTGAATGATTTTAATAGATGGCATGCATGTTCTTTCGCAAGCTATTTTATTTCTGGCGAGAGCTTTTCCAAAAATCTTCTGGCTATAACTATGTTTATGTACTTGTAAGAGTAAGATTTTCTGGCATAAATTTTGTGACCTATAGAGGCATCCAGTAGTTTCCAGTCAAAGAGGCGCTTGACTCCGACCGGCTGCTGCTGATAGTACTCAATTGCCTGTTGAACACTAACATAATTTACATCGTACGTTGCGTTCAATTAAAGCACGAAATTCTCCTTAAGTTTACTTTCTATTTCTTGTGAAATCCGCTAGCGTTATGTCATAATATGAGATGAGGCTGTATTATTTAAATGTAATTTATAGATTAATACAATATCATTTAATTATTGATAATTTAGTTCAACATAATTTAACCCAAATTTCTAAGTCTATTACTCTTGTACTTAAGTCTATTATTTGAATCCACTCTCACAACATTGGGCTATCGCAAAAAGTCAGTTCTTTGACATATGCGCTGAATAAATGTCTTTCTTCGCTTTCAGTTTTCGCCTCATCTTTAGTAACTTAATTATAATAGTCTGTATAAAGATCGTTATTTATGAACGTATAAAATAATATCAGACTACAAACTTTAAAAACTGAATCATCGTCGAGTTACTATAATATAACAATATATAAATTTTTAGATCTATAGAAAACAAAATAACCCAAATTAACCCGACCGGTATTTAAGATTTCATAAACACAAATAATAATCTTTGTTTCCAATCTAAGTGACTCTGCTTCTATATAGATACTACATTATTGTATATTAATATTATTTATTATCTACACTAGAATTATTAACTAATGTCGGTCATCCGATGAATCATGATAAATAAATTCTGAAGCAATTCAAGCAAGTCAATACCCTCCAAATTGCTTTAAAGTCGAGCTTTTTCGTAACTGGAGATTTACAGTAGTTTACTAATACAAAATCAAGATGATTCTCGATTTTTAGTTTAATTATACTAAAATCTCAACCAATGTTGTGAACACATACAAGTCAATGGATATTGTTGCTTCAGAACAGTAAAAATTTCATGAGCTAAGACTACGAGTTGTTTGAACTGTGTTTCCTCCAGAATTAATGAAAAGTTCAAAAATAAATCAATTATTCAAACGAAGTTAGGCCAACCAAGAGCAATAACTTCACCAAATGAACCCACCCGACAATCGCATCTTCCATGATAATCAAAACAATCTTCTTCAAGCGTTTTGAGAATTTCATTAATTTACGGTTTAATTCTATTGAACTAGTAGCTTACATTGAAATGACAACATATAATGTTCGGACAGACGATATCTTTGTTAACAATGCTAAGAAGTTGATACTTCGAACTTCTTTTTAAAGTTGAAATCTTAAAGTTCTTTTCCTCTCTTGAAGTAATAACAAACAGTGTTATTATGTTCCCGCATGGGTCCTCTGTTTCATAACCAGAGTTAAATCCAAAATCCGCTCATGCAATTTTTCTCGGATTTCAAAGATACAAATATTTGGGAAATATTATTTTTTGAAGACGAAAGCCAAAAGGAAACTTTAAAGTCGTGGGCATGGAGCTTATGGAGGTACCCAACTACTACTACAGAAGAGGATGAGACGAACTGAAGAAAGCTGCAAAAATAAATTCGATAAAAGTAGTGAAATTTGATTTCCAATATTGTATGAATATTACTTATTATATCATAGTATCATTTTTGTTGAATGAAATATTTAATATGTTCAAAGTTCCCCTCAATTAAACAGCCTCACCATCCTAATTTTATATTAATAGTAGTACGATTATTCGTGTTTAAATTTTTAAGTTGAGGTATAATATAGAACAATTTTCAATATAACAACTTAAAAAATATGGATTTGATTTAAAAGTGTTATATATATTATTTATACTTGGTTATAGTAGTAAATGTAGTGAAATGCCTAATATTGTTGCTGTTGAGCGAGTCATGTTATTATTATCTATATAGTTAATATTATTAATTAATATTTATCAAAATTTTAGCAAGTTTCAATTAATTTACTTTTAATTTCTTTCACTCATAAAGTTCTGCCCCCGCCATTAAACCTCTATTAAACTGCTGGAACCGTTTGTACCACATTCGTCTACTGTTAAAGTTCGTAGCCTCTTTTCTTGCGGTTCACACAGCAGCAAATGGTTGAGATAATTATTATGAGCCCAGCGATGCTCCCGATGACGATTAAAACGGTTGCCCACTGAGGTAGCTTATTTGGCATTCCAATGTACGAACCATCATTTAGGATTAATTGAGCGGAATCTGAGTCAAGTTCAGTTGAAGAACCTCTTGAATGGGAACCTATATTTGCATAAACGCCAGCACTTGCGTCATAATACTTCGGAATCACGGTAAGTGCAGTTGTTTCAATACAAAAAGCGTTGCTGCCGATTGGAACGTAAAAATTACCACCAGCGCCCCAACCACTACTCCAAGAATTGCGAACAACCCAGACGTCAACACCGTTTTTCTTTCCATACCCCACAAAAGTAATTTAGTGATCCATGTATTTTTATATACACACGATATAATTCGAAGTTCCCTCTGGATATTTTGAACACGGGCAAGCTTCACCAGTCCAAGACTTACCACTGTAATGTGGAAAGCTATTAGAAAATCCAGCAGCCATCGTTCCAACAACCACTATACCACGAGATAAATATGATTTAATTTCCTTTCTAGCTTTTGTCGTGAACGTGTTATAAGAATCCAAATAAATATAGATTAAACCTGTATCTGTAGAAACTTGACCGTCAAAAACTTTATACTACTTATAAGGAAGCGTATAATCACTTAGTTAGATTTTTGGTGTGTATTTTGATACGCCGAATTTACTTTACTCAGTTATCCATGTGGTGTAGACGAAATTTATTTCTAGTTCTACCGTTTTTAGAACAGACCCCAAATCATATTCATTGATTGCAGTTATGAAATTACCTCCTTTACAATAAGAACTATTTTGTGAATTCATCACCAAATACAACTCAGATAAATCATAGTTATTTTATTCCCATATAGTTCCAGTATAATGCGATTTGTCATGTAACATAGAATTTTCAAGAGCGGCTGTTGTTCCAAATGCCCAACAGCTACCACAATTTCCCTAAGCTCTTGGAGTAGTTACCAAACCAGCTTCTTTCAAATCAACTGATTCGTAAATTTATGAAACAGTCTCGAGAGGATTTATTCTGTTACATGCTAACTTATTCTTACAATCTGTTATTGCATTACCTGCTGATTTTCTTGTTGGCAAATTTATCAATCCACCTGTATTTAATACTTGGTCCATAGTTGAAGTAACATCACATGTATCACATGTTTAAATGATAGAAAGCAGTTATTTTAACGATTCACAAAATTGCAGTTTAGAATCTTGCGATATTTATTTATTGTAACAATTTGCGAATTTAGCGTATGAAATATCGCATCCTTCATCTTAGGTTATATTACAGTTAAGTTGCAAGCTGTATGTAATTATTGTAAACATTCTTTGAAGTGGATAGTTGAACAAGATAAAAAGTGTCGATAAATAAAAATATTAATTTCAGTTAAATGAAATGTATTCAAACAAAATAATGATTTTTAATAATATGACACAGGAGTATATTTTTCTATTATCTTATTTATCTTTGAGTATCTTATATTATTCAATATACTAATGTTAATACACATCTAACGAACAATATAATTTTTATTATTTTTGTAAACTCGCTCAATTCAATCTTCATCATAATCATGACAATCCAGTGGATTGAATCCACAAATCCAAGCTTAGAACACTGATTAATAAAAAATTAATTAATGTTAATCTTACCTCACTGTTTTTATTGATCTTTTAACAAATAATAAACTAGGCAACATGCTAAAACAGCCATTGAAACACCGAATATAATGATAGATTCTTTCCAAACACTGTTACTAGTTTCCATTATCGTATACTAGAGTTGACTTAGTTCAGAAGCGCTTTCTGCAAAGTATACTATTTGATCTCTTACGTTCGTTTTCATGTTGCGTGTCATGTTAATCTAACATTCTTTCTTATCTCCAAGTGAATTTTCGCACGTGATTGGTACGGTATCCGTTTTTCTGGAGAAGTTTACTAGTTATGTTACGCCATATTGCTCAACTATCTAGTATATATCGTTTTATAATTGCATTCCAAAATAATTTAAAGTTATAGATACTGCTGGTCTATTGCATCTTTCGAGTTGTTTTGTCCAAATTACTACTTCTAAACGTTTGTTGTAAATATGCATTACGCGTTAATTGACGCAAGTTCTTTTGAGTTCGATTGGTTTCGAACTGAAGTCCAAGAGCATTTGGCCATTCGTATCAACTAAAACGACAAATAGTTGAATCTATGCTCCTTAAAACTCATCAGAGTCTATGAGTTATCTTTTTAATTCTTCATTGATCTAGTAAAATTGAACTAAATAAATAGAAACAAAGCTGTTGAATGAAATTACCTTTTATAATTCAATAGCACGTGTAGAAGTGGTTATTAAAGCTGTTACCTAAACAAAAGTAGCTTTCTCCTTCACATACTAAGCATAAGAATACCGTGGATCTGCGCTCGGAACCTCCAAACAGGGAAGGCTGTTCTAGAATCCAGTTTTGAATATCAGGCCGTTCTCGTTTATCGTCGTTTTTGGTGTCATCGCGCTGAAGCAGCCCATCGAGTTGTCGCTGAACTTGTACTCAGCAATAGCCGTGATCGAGGCGGTAGTTGACTTCACGAAGTAGTCCAGAGACAAGCGTATCGGAGTGGAAATGTTTTGCGTCACTGTTGAAATCAGGTTCTCAAGCGCGGATCTGTCTGCAGCGGAATACTTTGACGACTCGGAAGCCGAATTCACGTCCAAAAGGTAGCGCTTGATCGACAAAAATTACGTGTTCGAGGTTTTGTAGTCGTCTGGTTTCACGAAGACGTTGGAGTCCTCGACCGCGTGCACGGGAATGCGCAGCCACTTGTTGTCGCTGTAGTACTCGAAATAGACCGTGAACAAGGCCACGTTGCAAAACAGCGGCTCCACCTCGAACGAAAACCAGCTCTCGATCAGCGAAAAGGTAAATCTGGCAGACGAAAAGCACGCGGTTTGGTTCGATAACGTGTGGAACACATCAGCAACCGAGCCCTATACTTCGTACTCTCCATCCAGTAAAATCTTGAAAGCGCCGAACTGCGCGTCTAGAATTTAGTCGTACAGCGCCAAGCTCGAGAACTGGTACGAAATGGTTATATTCTGGTTGTACAGATAGGTGAACGGAATGCCTGTCCCAGAAGACGGTACTTATACTTTTCCATTTAGAGGCGACTATAGAAGAAACACGGCGCTCGAAGACTTTCCGTTCAAAACTAGACACATGTTGTCTGTTGGAATGAACTTCATTAACGGGTTGGGCAGCAAATTCAGAGTGAGAGTCCTGGTGAGCCGGTTGCCTACCAAGGTCGAAGCTGGTGAAAAGCACTGCTTAAACGTATTTTCTGACATTACTTAATAAATAAATATCATATTTAAAAAAGAAGTGATATAGTAGGTTTTATTAATAATATGAACACAAAAATATTTATAAATGTATTCATTCTATTTTACAAAACACAAAATATTAAATCTCAATCAAAATGCTCATGTATGATAACTATTATACTACCAACTAATAATAATAGTTATATTAATTTAGTGTTCAATTCAGTTGTTCATTTCCATTTAAATTTTAAATATTATATTAATTTATAAATAATAACATGAATTAATTTATATACAGCTCATGACAACGCAAGCTAAAAATAACTTTTCAAATATTTCTCAGATTCATTGCTGTGTACTCTAATAAATGAAAGACATCACAATGTAAATTATGTCTATTCAGGTTATTTCTAAACTATGAATGAAAAAGTTAATGAACAATGTTTGCATTTTTCTCTAATCAAATTTCCCAATAGTTTTATGTTTTGTTCGTTAAATATAATAATGGAATGTTTAGAAACTAAACAACTGAAGACTATAATAATAACTGAAGACTAAAATTTAACTCACTGTTTTTATTATTCTTTAAACAAATAATAAAGTATGCATCCTAATAGTATAGCGAAAGATACTCCGAACACGATGATTGAGTCTTTCCAAACATTATTGTTTGTTTCCATAACTTTGTACTGGATTTGGCTAAGTTCCGATGCGCTTTCAACAAAGTAAACTATTTGGTCTCTTACGTTCGTTTTCATGTTGCGTGTCATGTTAATCTAACATTCTTTCTTATCTCCAAGTGAATTTTCGCACGTGATTGGTACGGTATCCGTTTTTCTGGAGAAGTTTACTAGTTATGTTACGCCATATTATTCCACTATTTAGTACACGTCATTTTAGAGTTGCATTCCAAAGTATTTTATATTGACAGTTACAGCTGGCCTTTATTTGCACCGTTCAAGTTGCTTCATCCAGACCACAACTTCTAAATGTGAGTCGTGAATGTGCAAGACGCGTTGGTTCACGCACGTCCTCTTGAGTTCGATTGGTTTCGAACTGAAGTCCAAGAGCATTTGGCCATTCGTATCAACTAAAACGACAAATAGTTGAATCTATGCTCCTTAAAACTCATCAGAGTCTATGAGTTATCTTTTTATATCATCGCTGAACTCAGTGAACTGCACCAAGTAAAGTGAGACGAAGCTCTTGAAGGAGACTTACTTAGATAGCTCCACATTTCGCGCTGGAATGGTAATTAAAGCGGTAAGCTGAACAAAAGTAGCTTTCTCCTTCACATACTGAGCATAAGAATACCGTGGATCTGCGCTCGGAACCTCCAAACAGGGAAGGCTGTTCTAGAATCCAGTTTTGAATATCAGGCCGTTCTCGTTTATCGTCGTTTTTGGTGTCATCGCGCTGAAGCAGCCCATCGAGTTGTCGCTGAACTTGTACTCAGCAATAGCCGTGATCGAGGCGGTAGTTGACTTCACGAAGTAGTCCAGAGACAAGCGTATCGGAGTGGAAATGTTTTGCGTCACTGTTGAAATCAGGTTCTCAAGCGCGGATCTGTCTGCAGCGGAATACTTTGACGACTCGGAAGCCGAATTCACGTCCAAAAGGTAGCGCTTGATCGACAAAAATTACGTGTTCGAGGTTTTGTAGTCGTCTGGTTTCACGAAGACGTTGGAGTCCTCGACCGCGTGCACGGGAATGCGCAGCCACTTGTTGTCGCTGTAGTACTCGAAATAGACCGTGAACGAGGCCACGTTGCAAAACAGCGGCTCCACCTCGAACGAAAACCAGCTCTCGATCAGCGAAAAGGTAAATCTGGCAGACGAAAAGCACGCGGTTTGGTTCGATAACGTGTGGAACACATCAGCAACCGAGCCCTATACTTCGTACTCTCCATCCAGTAAAATCTTGAAAGCGCCGAACTGCGCGTCTAGAATTTAGTCGTACAGCGCCAAGCTCGAGAACTGGTACGAAATGGTTATATTCTGGTTGTACAGATAGGTGAACGGAATGCCTGTCCCAGAAGACGGTACTTATACTTTTCCATTTAGAGGCGACTATAGAAGAAACACGGCGCTCGAAGACTTTCCGTTCAAAACTTGACACATGTTGTCTGTTGGAATGAACTTCATTAACGGGTTGGGCAGCAAATTCAGAGTGAGAGTCCTGGTGAGCCGGTTGCCTACCAAGGTCGAAGCTGGTGAAAAGCACTGCTTAAACGTATTTTCTGCGAATACAGAGTATAAAATTTACATATTTGAAGTGATTACAGACAAATATACTCATTGAGTTCATTAAATATTTATATAATCATATGTTGAGTTAATTCATAAATTTTAGATTTAGTGTAATGACATAAATTTAAGAGTGTAATAATATTATTATTTTGAGTATAAGTTTAACTATTTACTATTTACTAATATATCTAATATTCACTTATAAATCTAATTGCACATTCCATATATAAATAAATTATATTGGGTTGCGGAGATATTGAGGTGCGCCTAACATACATATTTGTAAAGTATGTACAAAAAGATACAAAGTATTTGACTATGAAAAGTTAACTATTATTATTGGTGAGAATCAAAACAATACATCTTTCAAAACACACAGCAAGCCATGAGGTTATATTACGGTTATATTTTTTAGCGCTGCTTCTTCAGATGAATTGTCACATCTAAACATGCTTGATTGTGAAAGAATGAACGGGACAACAACATTCTAAAAAATTACTATGAGTTACTCAGACTCTACAATACATACTGGTTCAATCCGAACCTACTTTTGCCAAGATAGCCATTTTGCCAAATTCACTGTTTATAGAGATTTGATGTCATGAGTAATGCTTCTTCAGAAACTAATATTCGCATTTCATTTTATTGTTTCGTTTTATATATTATATATTTATATTATATTTATATATTATTATTAATACATATAATATAATAAAACGACTCATTTAACTGTAACCTTATCATCAGTACTAAGGCTCAATTTAATCATTCCATCTTCATATCATAAATATAACAATCCACAAATCCAAACTTAATATATTTAATATGTATAATTTAATTAATTAATTATTAATATAAATATTCATTTCACTTCCTCGAGACGGCACAAACAGACTTCATTGAGACTTTCGAAAGCAAAACATGTGCTCTCTCTTAATATAAATATATTTCAACTTCTATGAACGATAATAATCTGAATTAAAATATGCTTTTAAACTTTGTTATTAATTAATAATGCGAAAAATATATTATTATATAATAAAAATATATTATTATGATATGAAGTGAAGAAAAGAATAACATAATATGTTATGTTAATATATGTTAAACATATATTCTAGAATGTTTGCTTTGTTCATTAAAATAATTCAATTAACATTTTAATTATTTGTATTTTTTGTACATTTTAAAAAATATTGTGTAATAATGATGAATATATAAATATTAACTAAAATATTTATTAGATACGCATATCTCATGTTAGTTGTATTTGTATTTGCATTATCATACTTTTACGAAAATATTATAATTAACATTTTAATAATTTGCTCAAACTTGTAATTTCCACTTCCAACATGCTACTATTAATTTCATCAACATATTCAGAAAAGTCTTTCAAACAGTGCTTCTCACCAGCGTCAACTATAACCGGCAATAGACTCACCAGAACAATAACGCTGACCTTACTCCCGAACCCACTCATCAAATTTATTCCGACCGACAACATGTGTTAGGTGCTGAACGGAAAGTCGTCAACTGCTAAAATCCTGCTCAATTCCGCGGCTAATGGTAAAATACAGATCCCAGCAACTGGTCTCGGGATTCCTTTCGTGTACCAGTTCAATCAAGAAGTCAAGATTTAGTATCAGGTACCTACCATAACCGAATACGATCTTACTTTGGACGCTCAATATGGCGGTTATTCCGTTTATTTGGACGGTGAGTACGAAGTATCAGGGTCAGTTTCAGACATCTTCCACGTTCTTTCAAATCAAACGTCCTGTTTTTCCTCATCCAGATTCACGTTCTCTCTTCCAGATTGGTGGTTAGCGTTCGAGGTTGAACCGGTATTCTGTGACGTACCGAACTACAAAGTGTTCTTTGAGTACCAAAATGATAATAAATGGTTCAGAGTTCCAGTAAAATTCATTGAGAACAATAACGCAAATATTAAAACTGGAGACTACGCGGCCGGAAATTAATAATTTTTGAACATAAAAAGGTATATTATTGACGTTAATTCTGCAACAGAAAGCGCTAAATACACTGAGGATGATAGAAACGCGCTTAAAATGCTCTTCGCAAATATATCTAGGAACATATCAACACCCTTGCGCCTTTCACTTGACTACCAGGTAAAAACTACCACAGCCAGCATTACCACAGTTGCTGAGTACGTGTATAGCGATAATCAATTCAAATGCTTCGAATAAATGAACACACGCTCAACAATAAATGAAAATGGACTTGTATTTAAAACAGGATTTTAAAATATCCCATGTTTAGATATTAACAGTACAGATCCAAGATATGCAATGGTATAATATATAAAGTAAAATGCCAAATAAGTACAATTAACATTGGTAGTAACTAATTAAGTAAATGTTATCCAATATTAACAAAACTTAAGTTTATAGAATTTATATGTTCTACCCTTTGTGCAGTTTACATTACCAAAAAATGATACACGAAAGTTGATTGATTCTGATTAATTCGCCAACTCAACCACCTAACTTTTTGTGAAACTATTTGATGAATCTAACATGTTTTTACTAGACTTTAACTCTAAACCTGTTGAATTAAAAAGAACGTGTGTAAATTAACGAGTATTTCATTTAAACAAAAATTATTCTACTATTGCTGTTTGGAACAAAGATTTGTAGAGGTGTAAAGATAGACCAGTAGGAACAAATTATGTAACATACAATGTTATGAAATTAATAAATGGCGTTTACGAAAGAGTTGAAATGTATTACGTTCAATAAATAGCTAATTATTCGAAACCAATTATTTATGTAAATATATCTTGCAATGATATGGTAGGTGATAATAATTAATGTATGAAAAATAGAGCTAATGATATGAAATCAAACGAGAGAGAAAAACTAATATATTTTTCTGAAAGCACTGCTGAGCTAGCTCAAATACATTATATTGTTTTGGACACCTATTTGAATATATGGACTATTGCTTTAATTATTTTCGGAGTACTTTTAGTACTGACAATATCGTTTTCAATATTTATGATAAGAGTCAAGTGAATTGAAGCAATTATACATTATATTGGTATCAACATGTATAAACTACAGTGTATTTGTAAAATGTTTAATTTAATAATGTTATTAATAATATAATATATAATATAATGGCTCTCTTTACTGTTACCTTATCATCAGTATCATTCCATCTTCATCACGTAAATCATGACAATCCACAAATCCACACTTAGTTACACAATAACGTTACCTCAAACTAATCTCAATATCATACTTAATCTCAATTTCATACCTCATCTTCTAGAATTATCACTCTTATTAGCTTCTTGAAATAGATTGAAAATACATGAAATAGATTGATATTGTTGCTAAGTGAGTCATTTTGTATGTGGTATACTACAGAAAGAGGGTTTTTTATTTATAATGGGTTGACTAATGATTTTCGGACCCTGGCTTACAAAATACCATACACAAATAGCTTATATTTAAGATTATTTTAGTTATTTAAAACAATATTATGATACAGAAAGATAACTTAGAAGTAAGATTAGTCATTTATTAGAGTTATCTATTTGGAGGGATTCCCTCTTATATGCGGATTTCTGTAGTACTTTATAATATATAATGTTATTAATATGTAACATACCATATCGTTATTCTGTAACTAAGTTTATATACCTATCTGATGCTAATTGATTGTATTAATAATATTTTAAACAAATTTAAACAATAGAGTTAGAATTAATTATTAGAATTAATATTTAATCTTATGATTAAAATGTAATACACCTCAAATGGAATTAAACAAAAATAGTACTTCTAAAATAAAAATGTTTGAGGAGTCTAATTCTGATTAATAAAATATAGGCAACTAACTTATTGAATATCTGGATGATGAGTCAGTTGAAATAGAATTAGTTGAAATTAAAAATATAATTACATTAAATTCAATTAACGATCAAACTGTTTCTATTTAAGCTTTAAAAGATAATAGTTTGATGAATGATAGCTAAAATAGAGATTTTAATGGAATTTCATCTAGAATATATGTTGTTGAAAATTCATCTGAATAAATATCTCTAGTAAGTAAAGATGACTATTTAATAGTATCTTCTGTAGTAGTCAGTACGCAGAAATAATCACAGTAATAATCCGAATCTAAATGTAATGAGAACGCCAAGTAAGCAGAATCTAGTTCAAAAAGCACAAGTTCAAAATAATTAGATTTAGATGAAAATCTTAACTTACCTATGCCTGAATCTTCTAATTAACCATAAATAATAGACAATTAATCTGAATAAATATCGCTTCCTCCTGCTAAAGAATATTAATTTACTAGTTCATCAAATGCTCTAAGCAATTTATAATCAGAATAGAATTTAACCACATCAGATTAGAGCAAAAGCTAAAAAACACCATTTAAGAAATTAAATTTAGCTAATATGCTTAATATGGATTTTGGTGGTTACTAAAATAAATTTGAACATGCTTAAAAGAGTAAAGTAGCCGCACCGTTCAAAATTGTTCCTTTAGTTGGAATGGATTTATAACCAATGACTCTTTAAAAATCTGAATCGATTTCTTCAATCAGGCCTTACGTAGAATAGTTGAAGTAGGTTGAAGATGAGTTCAAGAATCAGATTAATGATAGAGATCACGATTTCGACGATTTACTTCCAGACTCTATTCCATTCGCTACACCAAACAAGAAAGTAACAAAGAATCTTCCGAATTACATTGCAGTGAAGCAAAATGCGCACAATATGTTCTTAACATACTTAAGCTCTTCAATTTTTCACTGCATAGCCCATTTTGCATGTGAGATGTCAAGACTAGCAACTTCTTATTTTCAATTGTAATAATTTGGTTCCAACTATTTTAATA
>CAXDID010000066.1:0-89307 GCA_963988835.1 Hexamita inflata
ACGAGAAGATTCGAAAGCTTACCGGAGACGAGAACGTAATCTACAAACTCATCATGATTCAAAGAAAAATTACGGAGAAATAGTAAATTCAACGGTTACTCGATTATCTAAACATCAAGCTCACACTAGACCAAATTGACTTCAATAACGATAACCAAGCACGCGAGGCGCTTGTTAAAGTGATAAACACATTATGCCCCGGAAAGGAAAGCTAACTGATAGCCGAGCTCGTGCGGAAGATAAGCAGTGATCCAGTCGTCGAGTGAAGTTATATTACAAAGCTGGAAACTTTTAATTATGTTGTGGGATTGATGGTTTAAAATTTAACAAGTAATAAGTAAAACTAATTACAAAAGAGCTGGTTAAGGTTACTGCACAGATAAATATGTACTACACATATTTATATAATATAACAAAATCCCACTCCTCGATAAATGCCTCCACAACAAATTCAGTACTACTTAGTCACCCTTCCCTAAGGATGCGATGTAAACTACAACACGCAAAGAATACGCTCGAATTGCAAATGCGAAATTAAAAACTACGATTTCGAGAAAGTGCTAGTGAAAGTTGTTTCTGGGTCTATTTACCAACTGAATAATGACGGGTTTGTAGTCGAGCCGGTGCACGGTTACACATAACAAATGTTTAACGATTTCACATTATTTTAGCCGAATATCCAAGCGAATAATCGTCCATACCACCAAGACATACTAAATATAAATTTTCAGAACGCGATTCCTCCAACGTAGTTTTCATAGCCTTATTACGATAAACACAGATTCTAGCATCCGAACATTCCGCAACCACCACTTCTACCAGCTGCGAACCATTTCATTCATTAGCCTCCACAAAAAGTAATAACCCTCCAGCTCGACGTAGCTAGTTTCGGCGCTGCATTTGCGATGGAACTTGACGATTACTTAGCGTAAGAATTTACGACGTGCAAGACTTAGATTTATAACAACAACATACTCATCACTGACACTAAAGATATGACGGACCAGATAAAAGCCTATATAGCCATATTGTATGGCCAAAAGTTCAAAGTGTACGAAAGCGAGGTGTGAGCTAGATTCATAGTTACTTATAGAGGTGCATTAACCAAACATGTTCCACTTCAAAATGAGAAGAAACGAACAGATCCAGCAGATCAAGAACCAGTTCAGCCTGGAGTACTAGAGGCAGCAAGAGCAGTTGTTCCAAATGGCAAGATGTGTCAAGAACACAAAATGCCATGAGTTCTTGAAGGCGAAGATCGTCATGTCTTGCTACACTCTCGATTGCTAAAATTGCATCCACATCACCGCCAGCGACTTCTAGTTCACTATCACCTGCCAGTCGGACCTGAAATATTCCATCTTACTGTGTTTAGAGCTGATTCAAGAATACAGATAGCAGGAAATCGTGCAGCAAAACGTGGTCGTAATATCGCAGAAGTACGTGTCGTGTGGGCTGCTATGGAACGTCATCTTGCTGAACTTCAGGGCCCTCAACATGGTTGAGCAGCTGTTGGTTTCGATTTTCGAGCTGAAATAGTTCGTGGAATGCAACATACAGTGCGGCCACAAAGGCAAGTAGACGTTGCTACTACCGCTGCTGCTTACGAAACTGGGCTACCAGCTGTACGACGCGACTTCTGGTTCCAAGATCGAAACGATAGGCAAAATTAAAACAAACGGCGCGGCCCAGTTCGTGTACGCACAACAGGCAAAGGCGCTAAAATAATTCAAAAAGACCAAAGTGCAGGAGTTCGAAGCGGAAATCACCTTTCTGCTGTTTTAGAACCAGATGAAGCAAGTAAACTAGCATCAGAACATTACCTACGAGTACTACTTGCAGGGCCTGACGTAGCAGTCCATAATACAGCCGTCCTCTATTATTATGTAAGCGACCCCGTCAAACTTGGCCCAAAAAGTTGCGCCCTCCAGCCTGCAGATAAATTCGCTGCAATTCGACGCGGTAATAGTGCACGAGAGGTAGAACCAGTCAATTTATAGGCCACACGTCGATGAGCCAGACGACTTCAAGTCAGAAACCGCATTCAATTGCTTGAGCTAAGAGCATAACGAGTGCCTTTGCTGCAGCCAGGCTGGCGTATCGGCGATCTGCGACCTAACCGATAACAGTCTTCTGGACTCGAATTTCGCGTTTCGGTCTTATTAAAACCTGAACGAAGAAACGTGCAACATGCAGGGAACGTTGGTTCTAGAGGACGCGGAAGTCGCTTCGCAGCATGAGGAGCTGATCAACTAAATCGCGGTGATGCGCATGCTAAGAAGCCAGGAAAGTCAGATCTACGCGAGGTACGACAAGGTGTTCAGAACCGTTCTGCAATAGCAAACCAAGCGGATCGACATGCAGTAAAAGAACATGGCGTACGTCCAGAACCTGTTCCGAAGAAAGATTAACCGCTAGAACTACGAAAGCTTCTGGGGGCAGATCGACGCTTCTTTGAATGCCGAGCCAGGCTTCGCGCTGAGTTATTTTGAATCTGTATATTCTGCTAAAAGCCTGCAAGGGACCAAGCTGACTCAAAACGACCATTTTAATCTGTATTTTCTGCTGCAGCAGCACTCGGCCGACGAAATCTCGTTCAAGCTAAGTAAAACCGAGTACTACACGAACAAACAAATAACCCAGCGGGAACTGGCGTTCGAGTGCGACTGGCTATTGCAAAATATATCAAAAATTTGATCACAAACACGGCATGCACTTCTTGAAGCAGCCTTTCATGCACTGCTGGAATCCTGGGATCAGAGAGAGCGAGTACCAGATGAGGGCCGCGAAGCAGATGATGTACGGAGCGATCACGGAGTACCAGTGTGGGCTGACGGCTTCTAAAACGCAGGTGACGATGAGGCAGATTGGGATGGTGATGTTGCAGATGATGTTGTCGGTGGTCTTCGTCATGTGCTTGATTTGGAGCTTGATGCTCTTGATGAAGAGGCTCGCGAACCAGGCGGCGAACACGCCGATGACGAACATCAGGTAGAAAGATGTTTTGTCGCTGCACTTGCCCAGCGAAGCCGAGCACAGCGTGAAGCCGAGGATGAAGGTGATCGCGAACAGAAGGTACCTGAGCCAGGCCGGAATGCACTTGCACCCGGACTGGTCTGGCATTTTATCGAGAAGCTCAACTGAATCCATTGAAGTGAAATGATAATTTTTGATTTAAATAATATAATAAAACTCGATTGAAAGATGACATGTATCTTTCCTAAATGTTACAATTACTATTTTAATCATTTCATTTAGTCCCAAACTGGTACACATTGCGCCATTTATTAGAAACTAACTTAAGTAATATTATTAAATCATTACGTACTTTATGTTATCATATTTTATCTTTCAAAATATAATGACTCGCTTAACTGTATTACGCCAACTATTAACAATAGTTACATTTTATGACAATATGACAATAAGTAAGACGATCAATTTCAGTACTTCATAGTCACTCTTTCAAAAAATTACACTAAATGCACGAGAAGATTCGAAAGCTTACCGGAGACGAGAACGTAATCTACAAACTCATCATGATTCAAAGAAAAATTACGGAGAAATAGTAAATTCAACGGTTACTCGATTATCTAAACATCAAGCTCACACTAGACCAAATTGACTTCAATAATGATAACCAAGCACGCGAGGCGCTTGTTAAAGTGATAAACACATTATGCCCCGGAAAGGAAAGCTAACTGATAGCCGAGCTCGTGCGGAAGATAAGCAGTGATCCAGTCGTCGAGTGAAGTTATATTACAAAGCTGGAAACTTTTAATTATGTTGTGGGATTGATGGTTTAAAATTTAACAAGTAATAAGTAAAACTAATTACAAAAGAGCTGGTTAAGGTTACTGCACAGATAAATATGTACTACACATATTTATATAATATAACAAAATCCCACTCCTCGATAAATGCCTCCACAACAAATTCAGTACTACTTAGTCACCCTTCCCTAAGGATGCGATGTAAACTACAACACGCAAAGAATACGCTCGAATTGCAAATGCGAAATTAAAAACTACGATTTCGAGAAAGTGCTAGTGAAAGTTGTTTCTGGGTCTATTTACCAACTGAATAATGACGGGTTTGTAGTCGAGCCGGTGCACGGTTACACATAACAAATGTTTAACGATTTCACATTATTTTAGCCGAATATCCAAGCGAATAATCGTCCATACCACCAAGACATACTAAATATAAATTTTCAGAACGCGATTCCTCCAACGTAGTTTTCATAGCCTTATTACGATAAACACAGATTCTAGCATCCGAACATTCCGCAACCACCACTTCTACCAGCTGCGAACCATTTCATTCATTAGCCTCCACAAAAAGTAATAACCCTCCAGCTCGACGTAGCTAGTTTCGGCGCTGCATTTGCGATGGAACTTGACGATTACTTAGCGTAAGAATTTACGACGTGCAAGACTTAGATTTATAACAACAACATACTCATCACTGACACTAAAGATATGACGGACCAGATAAAAGCCTATATAGCCATATTGTATGGCCAAAAGTTCAAAGTGTACGAAAGCGAGGTGTGAGCTAGATTCATAGTTACTTATAGAGGTGCATTAACCAAACATGTTCCACTTCAAAATGAGAAGAAACGAACAGATCCAGCAGATCAAGAACCAGTTCAGCCTGGAGTACTAGAGGCAGCAAGAGCAGTTGTTCCAAATGGCAAGATGTGTCAAGAACACAAAATGCCATGAGTTCTTGAAGGCGAAGATCGTCATGTCTTGCTACACTCTCGATTGCTAAAATTGCATCCACATCACCGCCAGCGACTTCTAGTTCACTATCACCTGCCAGTCGGACCTGAAATATTCCATCTTACTGTGTTTAGAGCTGATTCAAGAATACAGATAGCAGGAAATCGTGCAGCAAAACGTGGTCGTAATATCGCAGAAGTACGTGTCGTGTGGGCTGCTATGGAACGTCATCTTGCTGAACTTCAGGGCCCTCAACATGGTTGAGCAGCTGTTGGTTTCGATTTTCGAGCTGAAATAGTTCGTGGAATGCAACATACAGTGCGGCCACAAAGGCAAGTAGACGTTGCTACTACCGCTGCTGCTTACGAAACTGGGCTACCAGCTGTACGACGCGACTTCTGGTTCCAAGATCGAAACGATAGGCAAAATTAAAACAAACGGCGCGGCCCAGTTCGTGTACGCACAACAGGCAAAGGCGCTAAAATAATTCAAAAAGACCAAAGTGCAGGAGTTCGAAGCGGAAATCACCTTTCTGCTGTTTTAGAACCAGATGAAGCAAGTAAACTAGCATCAGAACATTTCCTACGAGTACTACTTGCAGGGCCTGACGTAGCAGTCCATAATACAGCCGTCCTCTATTATTATGTAAGCGACCCCGTCAAACTTGGCCCAAAAAGTTGCGCCCTCCAGCCTGCAGATAAATTCGCTGCAATTCGACGCGGTAATAGTGCACGAGAGGTAGAACCAGTCAATTTATAGGCCACACGTCGATGAGCCAGACGACTTCAAGTCAGAAACCGCATTCAATTGCTTGAGCTAAGAGCATAACGAGTGCCTTTGCTGCAGCCAGGCTGGCGTATCGGCGATCTGCGACCTAACCGATAACAGTCTTCTGGACTCGAATTTCGCGTTTCGGTCTTATTAAAACCTGAACGAAGAAACGTGCAACATGCAGGGAACGTTGGTTCTAGAGGACGCGGAAGTCGCTTCGCAGCATGAGGAGCTGATCAACTAAATCGCGGTGATGCGCATGCTAAGAAGCCAGGAAAGTCAGATCTACGCGAGGTACGACAAGGTGTTCAGAACCGTTCTGCAATAGCAAACCAAGCGGATCGACATGCAGTAAAAGAACATGGCGTACGTCCAGAACCTGTTCCGAAGAAAGATTAACCGCTAGAACTACGAAAGCTTCTGGGGGCAGATCGACGCTTCTTTGAATGCCGAGCCAGGCTTCGCGCTGAGTTATTTTGAATCTGTATATTCTGCTAAAAGCCTGCAAGGGACCAAGCTGACTCAAAACGACCATTTTAATCTGTATTTTCTGCTGCAGCAGCACTCGGCCGACGAAATCTCGTTCAAGCTAAGTAAAACCGAGTACTACACGAACAAACAAATAACCCAGCGGGAACTGGCGTTCGAGTGCGACTGGCTATTGCAAAATATATCAAAAATTTGATCACAAACACGGCATGCACTTCTTGAAGCAGCCTTTCATGCACTGCTGGAATCCTGGGATCAGAGAGAGCGAGTACCAGATGAGGGCCGCGAAGCAGATGATGTACGGAGCGATCACGGAGTACCAGTGTGGGCTGACGGCTTCTAAAACGCAGGTGACGATGAGGCAGATTGGGATGGTGATGTTGCAGATGATGTTGTCGGTGGTCTTCGTCATGTGCTTGATTTGGAGCTTGATGCTCTTGATGAAGAGGCTCGCGAACCAGGCGGCGAACACGCCGATGACGAACATCAGGTAGAAAGATGTTTTGTCGCTGCACTTGCCCAGCGAAGCCGAGCACAGCGTGAAGCCGAGGATGAAGGTGATCGCGAACAGAAGGTACCTGAGCCAGGCCGGAATGCACTTGCACCCGGACTGGTCTGGCATTTTATCGAGAAGCTCAACTGAGTTCATTGAAGTGAAAAATATAAACTACTCAATTCCAATAATTTATAATAAAAATGAATAATATCAACTGCTCGTTCACATGAAGTGTGAGTTTATGATCTCAGTTCAAAAATTGAACTTTGATAGTTCCAAGGTATTTTAATTTGAGCTATTTGAGATTCAAATTGAGCTAGAGGAAACATATGAAAAGCTTCGTAAGTAGAAAATGACTATAAAATAATGTTTTCATTTATGAAATAAATATACATGAATAAATAAATAAACTATTTAATTAACCATCACTTTTTGTTAGTTTAGATATTTGTGCAAATATATTTGAGATCCAAAAGAGGGTTTCATCATTTATTACTATTTGAATTCTTTTACATATTACATCAGTTTCTTATTATTTTTGGCCAATCTAGCTATATTTCGTTCGTATTTATCTATATGGTCCTGTAAATATTTAATATTGTGTTAAACCGTTTAAAGGGAATATTGTGTGAGTTTCAATAGATTTATAACTTAAACTGGTGATAGTTCATTATCTTCAATATTATCATCTACCATGCATTAGTTGGAGCACCTACTCATTCGTGGTGTTTACAACAAATTCTCATCGTGTTCATAAATTGTGCTAAGCTTGTGAAATGTTGAGACAAATTAATTATCATGTTAACAATACATCGTAAAACTATGGTGTGAAATGGTATTATGTAATAATTTCTAAAATAAAATAATTAATTAATAATATATTTAAGTAAACTGGTGTATATAAATCTGTAATTTTAAACTACATAAAATAAAAACACTATAATAGTTTAGCAATGTTAAACAATGTTACAATTGTATTATTTAATTAATTTAATATCTAATAATTATATTGATTATTGAATTTATAGAAAACATCACACCGTAAATTACGTCTATACTTAGTAATAACTAAAAAAATGAAAAATAATAATAACATGACTCACTCAACAGCAACAATCCAACAATACATCTAAACGCAATAAATAAATATATACTAGTTATTTTACTATAGCCAAGTAAAAATAATATATTTTTTAATAATTCTCGTGGTTAGTGAATTTCCAGTTTATTAAAATGGTTTTCATCTTTTTTCCAATCTAAGTGATTCTGCTTCCTCATTTATGTAACAGCTTTAATGTATAATGAAAAATAACGGTGTTATTAAAAGACTTTTAAAAGTGATTTATTGTGTGGTTTAGACGTAATCAGTATAGACGTAATTTACGGTGTGATGTCTTTTTTTTATTGTGTGGTTTTAAATATGGTTTTAAATTGTAATAGGCTATAGGATATAGTCCATCGTTTTATTTAATTCAGTTCAATTTAGCATATTATAAACACAATGATATAACGTATGTATACATAAGACTTATTCATTCACACATACATATTCTATAATCTCTTCAAAATATTATATACTTTATAACTGAATGATAGGAAATAGTTTTGTAATTATTATTGAAATTAGTGATATAAATTTGAAATTGACACTAACCACAAATTTAAGACATGATATGCAGAACACAGAAATTAAAACATTATTTGCAGTATTTAAAATTTTTAATATTAATATCACTCCAGAATATGCCTGCAAGCAATTTTGATACTTAATTAACTCTACAAGTGGTTAAGCAATAAATATATCAATAAATGTGCATTGAATAAGAAAAAATTACAAATGACGTAATTTTACAATAAATATCTAATCCTCAATTTAACTGGGATAGACCAGCTAAATTATTAAATACAAATAAAAGAAGTTTGAAACGCTGGGTAAGTGAAACATATCAACGATAAATAAACTAAAAACTAACATATTAAGATTAAGAAACTCTCACAAAGTATGTCAAATAAGCTTATAACAATAATTATAATCTATGCAACAAAGACTTATAATTAACAATAAAGTCTAAATTGATTGGATAGTATCATTGGTAGTGCTTCTACACAGCTTTTACCAACACAAAACGGCAATGTATTAAAAATAGCACATAAATCAATTCCTCTAAAAATGAAGAAAATAATAAAATTATAGAAGAACTCAAATGTATTTTGGGGTTTGAATGATTTTGTGTTTATCATTCTCTATGTTAATTTCATTATAAAATACATGTAAGTCAATTTTACCATTAAATTTTTATTTTTCTTATTTAGCATAATATTGAAATTAATATTATCGTATGTAAATAGGTGTAAATAAGATGAATGTATAATAAGATGATAGTAAAAAGGAGTGAAATAAATTGTAAATTATCAATCTAATATAAAGAGCAATACATTGTTAATACAATATAACATAATTGTAAAATTCGCACCAAATGAAACCTCTGTTCATTTTAGACATTGAAACGAATGACGGCGATATAGCTAGTATTGAGGTTTATGAAGGTATTTCAGCTCAAACAATGGCTGAGAGCTTTGTAGCTGAGAATGGTCTAGACAAGAGTGCGATAAAATCACTTACTGCGTACATTTAGGAGAAAATCGCTGATTTTAAGGGTAAATAGAAGCCTGTCAAACCTCAAGCTAAAATTTCCTATTTGAAGGGGTTTAACATTGTTGTAATTGATCTGAACGAATCTCCGATGCAGATTTCAATTTTTAACGAGGAACGTTTGCTTGTGGCTGAGTTGTCCGAGTTATCTTTCATAAAAATAGATTAAATATTGAAGTAGAACGGTGCCGATGTCTATTAGTCCATTGTGATCACGAGCACAGATTTAATCATGTACAAGCACATGATAATCTGTCACATGAACCCGGACGCTGTGTAATTGAAGTCCAGCATTGATCGTTTATTCAATCAACACTCAAATCAACAGCCAATTCCAGACACAATTATTTCCTTCGACGGCCTTACCTTAATTGCTCAAATCTTGACCAAGCTTTCATATTTAGTCTCAACCACACCAGGTACCCGTTAACTGTAAATTTGCGATAAAATATTCTCCGTTTAGGACAGTTCCACTCCATTTCTTTAAAACGAGTCCATTATTTATCAGAAGAAAATAGTTCAGTCCTATTTGAACAGCAATATTCACATTAAAGAGCAAGTT
This sequence comes from Hexamita inflata, assembly GCA_963988835.1. NCBI lineage: Eukaryota > Fornicata > Diplomonadida > Hexamitidae > Hexamita > Hexamita inflata. The sequence continues at coordinate 9,699 of CAXDID010000066.1, forward strand.
TACAATACGGTCATCGTTCAGCACAGCCAGGGCGCGAAACGGGCGAGCTCGAAGCTGTTCCACTCCATCAGTTCCAGATATAAAAACAGCATTTTGATGAACCAAAAATTAAAGAAACTTTGTAACATAAACGCTGAAGGCGAAATAATTCAGAAAACCGTTAGTATTGAACCACTCCTCAGAGTTCCGGACATAAACATTGAAATACGCGTTCATAAGGGGGCCATCAGAAAACTGGGCTACTACTTGGAACTGAACTCCAATTTTAACAACTTCGACAGCAAAAAAGTGGTCATGCAAGGAACCAAAGTAGAAAACCCGTACGCACAAGGAGTCCTGTTCTCCTTCGACGAAATCGACCTGGAACTCATCGGAATGGAATGAACCAATGTAGTGATTATATTCAATAAATTTTCCAATATACAACTGTATATACAAATCATTGTTACTTATAAACTCTCCTAATTTGCATATCAAAAGGTATTTTATTAAATTGAACTAGTGTATTTTTAAATAATTGTACAATTCCAGAGATTATGCTCAACATTTAGTGCTAATGGGACTACATGTGTACATAATTTTATTTTGTAGTTTTGTATCTGTCCCAACGAGATACTTGTTGTTCCAATCAATCTATACAAAATTTGTATAACACATTATATATCCATTTAAATTAATAATACATAAAACTCTCCACTTCCAATGTTGCTAGTAATCACACAATTATTTGCTAAGGACTCATTACAATGTCGTGCCTGTAAGGACGGTATGTAAATAGTATATGATTTACTTGATAGCGGTGCCGGAAAAGACCTTATCGAAGCCGGTCTTAAGGAAATCTGCCTTATGTTCCCAGAAGGCGAATGGAAAACTGAATGCCAAGCCTTCGTTACTCAAGAGTATGAAACCATAATCGCCATGCTTGAAGGCCAATTCCCAATTGAAACCCTCTGCACCTTGATGACTGCCTGTGAATATCCAATCCCACCAATCAACGGTGTTTGCGATGTTTGCTTGATTGGCTTCACTTTCCTTGAGGATTTATTCAGCCTTGACCTCGGTCTCGACCTTATGGAGTACGTCATCGATTATGTCTGTTATATCTTCCCAGAAGGCCAATGGCGTGACGAATGCGACAAGTTCATGGATCAAGAGTATGAACACCTCATAAAGTTCTTGGACAACGAATTCCCACCAGAATTCGCCTGCGCTGCCCTCGAAGCCTGCGACTCTCCATTCACCCCAGTTGACGGTGTCTGCCTCACCTGTGAAACCGCTTTCACTTTCATGTATGACATGCTCGAGTTCGACTCTGAAACTGGAACAAATGTCATCGAAATCGCCCTCGACTACATCTGCTACTTGTTCCCAGAAGGAGAATCCAGAACCACTTGCGACACCTTCGTTAACAAGGAATATGACGAACTCATCCACTATATCGACAGCGAATTCTCTCCAAAAGCAATCTGCAACCTCATCAACGCCTGCGACGGCCCAGACCCAGAATACAAAACTGAATGCGAATTCTGCAGAATCTTGTACCAAATGGCCCTCGATTTGCTCGACTTTGATGCAAGCATCGATATCATCGAAGAACTCCTCGAACATATCTGTGATATCTTCAATACTCCAGCTACCCAAAAAGTCTGCAAGGTTTTCATTGATAAGAACTATGAAAAGATCATCGATTCTCTTCTCCAAAAGTATCCAACTGAAGTCGCTTGCGAAGCCTTCGGCGCATGCATTGCATGAGTTTGGTTTTTCATATTTTTTAAATGAAATTTCGTTTCAGTTTATCTGTTTATTTACTTATAACTTTTCGTTATATTACATTTTCAATGAATTATTTAGATATCCCACCTCAAAACATTATAATGTCTAAACAATGTTCAAATACTAAATAACTATTTACTCAAAAATTCTTTACACTATATAAGAAAGACCTACATTAGAAGATGTTAACATAAGCAAGTAATTTTCTTAAGAATAAAAGATAAATATTTGTATGTTTGATAGATTAAATATTAAAACTGAGATAACGAAGTTGAATATTAAACTTCAAAGCTTAGATTAAACAATATTTCAGATAGAAAAGAAACTTAATGTTCTAAATGGAAATATAAATATATTAACGTATGAAATGTAGTGATATGTACTTTTAGATAATACAACGTTTATTGTAGATGTGGTCTGATATATGGATTTTTAAATTGGTGTGTGGTAGTTGTTTGTAACTTAGTTTGGGAAATTGTATAAATTAACTGTTATTTATAAGCGATCAAGTCACTGTTATATATCAGGTAAAGCCTCATTAACTTTAATTATAAAAATGTTTAACGTTGTGTATCTAAAAATAGATATACTTTTTGAAATACACATGGAAATAAACACTATTACAAAAAGCAATATCATTTTCTTCAATTAATTTTTTCACTTCCGCAATGTATTGTTTAGTAGATTAAGATTAGAATATAACAGTCCTCAAAACGCACGAGTTATGTACAATAATAGAATGTGAGGAACCGTCATTTAAGATGACTGATTATACTTGCAGAACGAGGAATAATAGTTTTTAAGTAGAAAATACTGTTAGTAAAGAAATTCGAGGGGATTAGGTTGCGAATTTAATTAAGCTGACGCGGTATGAGCTATTTAATGTTGAGAAGCATTTGGAGCACGTTATAGACAGTGAAAGGCGAATTCAAAAGAATTTGCAAAGAATTACCGGAAACGTAAGGAAACTGGCCAAAAACTTCAAACTAAGTGAATAGAAGAAAATGTGAGTTATATTTTATTAAGTGATAATAAGTGTTTAGCTTCTTAAAATATCAAAAAATATCAATCAATTATGAATTAAACATTATCAAATATCATTTAGTATCTTAATTTGTATTTGTTTGTTTAATATTCTTCACACTCCAAATGCCAAAACTGCTTAAGCGCGGCTCGAGCTTGTTCAGCATCAAAACGCTCCACACGATTTTGGAGTGTCCAGAACTTGAGGAGGTAAATAGTAGTCAACAGTTTTAGCAAATTGAATCACCCGTTTTTTAGTAGCGAATTAGTGTTCGTTAAATTTCGCTCATGTCTGAAATTACAAAAATATACCAGAGAATAAACGCGTTATCGGACCTAAATCACAAAAATGAACTCAGGCTCTAGTTCATTAAGAAATAAAACGGATCTCTTACAGTGGTGGGCCCTCGAAATGCTTTTTTGAATTAGGAAGAAGAATGAAGTTTATTATTTGAATCTTACTTATATCACTGCCCGGCTCAATAATGAGTGTGTTCTCCCTCCTCATCAATACACTCATTAACTCTATTTACTATTGATTTGTAAAGTGCTTCAATCACATCAAGGCCTGGTTGAGCCTTGGATAGCTGTGCTATAATAATTAACGTATATAACTCTGTATATACTTCAATAATAAGTTTCAACTTTACCTAACGTTGTATAATTTAACAATCAAGAAAATTGATTTCTCATTATGAAATGGAAGTGGAAGATCATAAGTAAAATAACTGTTGTTTTAGAGTAGCATCAATATATTATTTAATGCTGGGCCCGACTAACCCACTTGATTCCATTCTTCAAGAAACAAAAATGCATTCATTATTTGAATATTGAGAATGAAAGCGACTGTAACTACCTGAATTATAATTCTAATTAAGCGAAGTACCAATATTTCATCTTGAGCTCCCGGTTGAGATTGAAAGAAAAAGTCCTCCATTGTTTTTCGTGATTAAGAAATACCTAAAATCGTTCAGATTGACCCAGTTGAAGATGAACACCGAGGTCCTCTGTAGGTCCAGTGCTTGCGCTACTAGTTATAAATTACATATTGCGTCCGTATACCAATCATTGGATCCTCTTATTCTTTTCTCCAATCAGGCTTAACTACCATATATTTTCGAGATAAAATCTTTCATAAATTAGTTTTGCTGACTAAAACGTAGAAATTACACAGGGACATCTTAAACAAGTGATATAACTAGTTCAGATTGGTACAATATTTTATGAATTCATCCGTTGGACCCAGAAATGAAGAGAATACAAACGCTTCAGAACTGCCTAAGTTTGTTAAGTGAATTAGTTGACCTTCCCTAAACATCTTCTACCGCGTTTATTTTTGTCATTGCCGTCCTTTATTGCATGTGGTAATTTCTATTTTTCCTTTTTGGAATATTAAATACCGACTTTGAATAGTCGATTATGGTCTAATACGATCGAAATCATATTTTTGGCCCTCTTGTGTTAATGAGTAGTTCATGAATAATCTCCAACTTGAGATTATTTATTGGAATTTGTCATCCGCATTAGAAGTGGCAAAATATTTTAATATATAATTACTCACATAGTAAACAAGAAAAAGCAATTCCACCTCCCATAACTGTATTAGATAGATAAAACAGTGAAATATGTTATAAATTCATTCAATTCCTAGAAGAGACGCTATTTGTTTAATAAGACTGCTTCTATTCGGATCTTTCTTTAGCTGCACAAATTATCCAGTCTCGCTTATACAAAGTCTTTTCGCATTAGTAAATGCTGAATAAAATGACTGCCAGTGATAATCGTAGCTCAGCTTAGCCTTGATAGTGAGTTGCAAATCTTTGTTGCAAAGGTTATAACCATTATGCAAGGCCTAGCGCACGTACTTCAACAGAATTTCATGGTCTTCTAGCGAGAGCTTTTTGTTGATTTGCCTCTGGTAAGTCTCGCTCACCCAACGCTTAAGGCTTCTTTTCTGTGTCCCAAGATACTTTGCCGGGATGTCCCAGTTAAATTGAGGGTTAGATAAAGTCGCGACCACAAATTGACTGGTAATTTAGTCTTCTAATATGTTCATCTATCTTTTTATCTCCATGGTAATTACTTTCAAAGTGTAATGTGTATCAAACGTACTCTTAGGCATCTGGGAGTGGTGAATAACTACTGTTGTTTATATTTATTATATTCCAGCATTTGTCAGATTTTATCTGATATCTTCTTTCTATACTTCATTGGGACATAGCAAATTTAGAACGGTTATATTATCTTCTTTTATATATTTTTTTAAAATAATATATGAAAATATGCACTTCTAGTAATTTTCTACTTCTTCTTACCTACAAAATACAAAATAAAATGACTCACTTAACTGTAACCTTATCATCAGTACTAAGGCTTCATTTAATCATTCCATCTTCATCTCATAAATCATGGCAATCCACAAATCCAACCTTAGTTACACAATAACGTTACCTCAAACTAATCTCAATATCATACCTCATCTTCTTGGATTGTCACTCTAAAATACAAAATATTGTATTTTATGTACATTAGTGATTTATGATTATTGGTAAATTAATATACTACTCAATATTTTATCAACCATTTATCACAATACGAATTGAATTCATAAATAATTTATATTCTTTGAATAATTATAAGTAAAGTCACTCTAAAGATCATAATATTCAAACTACCTCATAATAATTGTAACTAACGTAAAATAAAAATGACTCACTTATGTAACCCTAATTGGTAAGGTTCAATTAATCATTCCTTCTTCATCTCATTACTCATTACTCAAATAACTAATGCAGTATATAAAGTAATAATAACTAAAGTAATAATCTTTCTATTAATTTCAAATCTATTCATTTATAATCACTTATAGTTATAATGAAATGTGTTATACATAGATTAATCACTATCAATAAGTTGATCTTATATTTGATCTTGTAATCGGTAGATAAGAAAAAATATATTTTATAAATGTCTCACTTATCTGCAACCAGTACTAAGTATATTATAAATATAATATAATATATTATCAATGGGGTTTAGAAACCAGAAGAAACACCAGTATTCAAAGATTGATTCATTTAAAGATCAAAAATAATAAGTATATACAACATTCACCATCATTCTTATATTTAAGTTGTTTTGCTTTTAAAGTATTTTATCTAGAGAAATTTATCTAAAGAAAATGTTATAGATACAATTTGTTTTTGAAATTTGTATACTAAAATTTGTTTATCTAAAGTGTAACTATTTGACAAGGCTTGTGGAGCTACAATAAACTCAGTGTACTTTTTCCTAAGTAAACGTTGACCTACTATTTTATAATTTGGATCAAGTAATTTATAGGGAACGATTCATTACAGCAAGCAGTTTTCGAATTCAATTCTGTTTTAATCCGATTACCAGTTTTTCTATTTTGCAACTTATTAATTTTTATCTGTTTCTAATTATAAGGCGTATTGCTTTCACACCCCAGATATAACAAGATGTACAGCGTGACAGATAACGAAATCATCCTTAAGACGCACAAGCTCTGCACCATTCAGGAACGAGACGAAGAGAGCTGGTAAGAGAGCCCGCGGATGAGCAGATGTTCAAGCGAGTTCGAGTTCGATGGCGAGAATGATAGTGAACTGCAGGCGATCGAAGTCATAAACTTATTGAAGCTCACCAACTACTCTCTCCAAACCGTTCAAAATGCCGTCTCGCACGTCGAGTTTCATTTCGAACTCCTGGAGCGAAACATCAAAAGAGTAACTAAGAACTGCTTCAGACTAATGGTGTAGTTGGAGCTATAAGAATGATGAATTAGAATGACGCTTGTAATTTATTGTATTGATTAATATTTATGATACTTGTCACTTTCACAGGCTTCAAAAATTCTAATGATGATATTTACAAGTAGTTGCTTTAGTGAGTTTAATTTAGACTTCATTAATTTAATAATCATTTCCACTATTACGAAGACTAAGATAAATATAACATACGTATTATATTTATTCGTTAATTTTCCCGTGGTCAATGTGGAATAATTTGCGCGTCACTATTTCATTAACGAAAATGTTTGATTATCAATATCGAAACTTGTCTAAATAACATAAGTTCATTGTTATAACGATATTTATTTAAATAGTTATAAGGTAAAAATTGCGTTATAAGGTAAATAATCGAATTAAAATTGAAAGTAGTTTAATAATTAATGTTTTCGATTTGTTAATAACTAAACGGGATTATAATTGTTTTAAAACATAGTTTAATATTTTGAATTCATTTAATCACAGTTTATCCAAGTTTATTCCCGTGTTGTGATTTGTTAATTATATTCTAATTCACCGTTTAAAATATATTGTTTTCACCCCACAGATGTACTGCGTGAACGAAAATGAAATAGTCTTGAAGACGCACAAGCTTCGCACCATTGCCGAGAGCGCCGATGAAAGCAAGTACGAGAGCCCACGGGTAAGCAGGTGCTCGAGCCAATCCAGCTTCGACGAATGTGACGAGGACAATGAGCTAGAACTTGTGCAAGTTACAATTCTGATAAAACTCACTAATTATTCATTATAAACAGTTTCACACGATATTTCGCGTGTTGAGTTTCATTGTGACGTTCTGGAACGAAACATCCAAAGGATAACTAGAAATAGTAAACTGCTTTTGACTAAGCTGGAATTACAGGATGAAGCTTTAGAATGATAGAGATATATTGATTTCTTACGAATGTGACGAGGGCAATGAGCTAGAACTGGCGCAAGTCATGATTCTGGTGAAGCTCACCAACTATTTCATGCAGACTGTCCAAAACGATATCTGGCGCATCGAGTTTCATTGTGACGTCCTGGAACGAAATATCAAAAGGATAACCAACAATAGCACCAAACTTAAGGAGCAGTTGGAAGTATAGGACGAAGCTTTAGAGTGATAGAATATGCTAGTTTGTTAAGATCTATATTTTTATTTAATTATTGTTTTCTATCTGATTATCCTTGTCGCTATCATCAAAAAGCTGTCTCAAACATTTTAGTAAAATAAATATTATTTGTAATATTCATAAAGTCATTCCATCCCGAGAAGCGATGCTATTTATCTAATAGTGGTGTTTTTCTGGTATTTCTTAATCTATGCTGGAACCACGCCTGTATAGTACTCGATATTACTCAACCTCTTCGCATTAGTAAATGCTGTGTAAAATGACTGCCAGTGATAATCGTAGCTCAGCTTAGCCTTGATAGTGAGTTGCAAATCTTTGTTGCAAAGGTTATAACCATTATGCAAGGCCTAGCGCACGTACTTCAACAGAATTTCATGGTCTTCTAGCGAGAGCTTTTTGTTGATTTGCCTCTGGTAAGTCTCGCTCACCCAACGCTTAAGGCTTCTTTTCTGTGTCCCAAGATACTTTGCCGGGATGTCCCAGTTAAATTGAGGGTTAGATAAAGTCGCGACCACAAATTGACTGGTAATTTAGTCTTCTAATATGTTCATCTATCTTTTTATCTCCATGGTAATTACTTTCAAAGTGTAATGTGTATCAAACGTACTCTTAGGCATCTGGGAGTGGTGAATAACTACTGTTGTTTATATTTATTATATTCCAGCATTTGTCAGATTTTATCTGACATCTTCTTTCTATACTTCATTGGGACAAAACAAATTTAGAACGGATACTACTTTATTTTCTATCAAATATTTGACTAAATAGAGCCGAACATGTAGTAATTATAATATTATAATTAAATTATCTTCCAAACAAAATCAAATAATAGAATTTATAGTTGTTTAATGACGTTTGATGCATAATAAGCATAAATAATCATAAACAGTTTATTAATTTAATCATAAAAAGATATTGTAATGATAATAACCTAGCTATAAGTACATAAAGCTCAATATACTATAGACAATTTTCACTTGATTGCAATCATCTTAGATACATATTCAAACTATATCAAATAAATATCGAATAAAAAAATATTAGTATTCAGAACCACGTACAAAAAATATTTTAAATATATATTAAAACTAATCTCAAACATTTCATCACTTCTTCTCCAAAATGGACTTCACTTAAGCGACAACGTCCTCAAAAACTCCGCATGATCCGTGATATCGCTTCTTTCGGTCCTTTTTATTAATGCACGTTTATTTTGCGTTCGTGAACGCAGAATAAAAAACCTACCAGTTGTAAGTTTTTGAGAGCTGTTTATAAATTTACACTTGAATTTAGCGGTCGTAAACATTCAAATTGTTATTAATCGCCGTTTGAACGAGCTGAACCAGGAGAAAGTGGTCGTTGGGCGTTAACTTCTGGTTTATTTAACGCTGAAAGGACTCGGACACCCAGCGCTTAAGCGATTTACCGGATTAATTCAGGGATTCAGCCGGCCGATTCCAGTTAAATTAAGGATTTTAAAGTTACATAAGAATGGTTTCATTTGAAATAATTTCTGATTATATACCAAGCTGGAGGGATATCGCGAGTTTCAAAGCATTAATTGCTTGCTCAGATGCGAAATTGGAACGAGGCATATTTGAAGTGATAAAAATATAACTGGAATCGCATAAATATTAAATTAATTATATTAACACGCAAATTGTATATGTAGATAAGCTGTATATTTTATAAGATGTTGACCGATTATTAATCACCGTAAATTACGACAATATATTTTTCTGATTTCATCTTTCCTTTCTAAACCAAGCAATAAGAATACAAAAGCAGCTTCAGAGAAATTATTCTTAATTATATTATAAATCTTCTTGATCTTGTATATTGGTAAGAAAAGAATATACATATTAGATTAATCATAATCAATAGGGTTTTAGAAACCAGAAGTTTCTTCTGGTTTGAAAATTTTCTTCAAGAAAACACTAGTATTCAATATATTTCTATATTGAGATACAATACGAATTGAATTCATAAATAATTTATATTCTTTAAATAATTACAAGTAAAGTCACTCTAAAGATATCACAATATTCAAACTACCTTATAATAATTGTAACTAACGTAAAATAAAAATAACTCACTATGTAACCTATTGTTGTATAGGGATTTGTTTACTTTTCTAACATTCGGACGTTAAGACGCCCTCATGTGTAAAAAAGTAAACAGAATCCGCACCCAACACGGTTTAAGAACATTTGCGAAATGGAAATATATTAAAATAGTCGAAAATTAAATAAAATAAAAAACTTTACAATCAAAATAAAAAATTACAAACCAAACGTCAAAATGAAATTTTTAAATTCTAAAAATGACATTGATTATGAGTACACAAGGTAAAGACACCGACCAATTACTTACATTTTCAAAATAAGATCAATAATTACTTTGTGAATATGAAATTGACGAAATAGAGGCAAATATCAAATTGACGTTCACGGCGCTACAATATACCATCAACAATAATAGATATAGTATTTTGAATGAACAAAATGATTGGATTGATGTTCTGTTACCGTTTATAAAATATATCAAATTATTTTCAAATCTATTTTATAAATTTACAAACATAACTCAAAACATCTCGACTATTAAAAAATAATATCGCTGAAAAAACTTGCTTAAACTTCATAAGAAAAATGTCAAATGATAACTCTTTATAATATGACTGATAATAATGTAATGATCAACATACCTAGTAACGTTTAGTGAATAGCACAGTAAAGTCTCGTTCTATAGAATAATGAATGGAAAAATGAATGGCAATCACGCGAATGAATGATACATTAACACTATTTACCTAGTAACGTTTAGTGAATGTCACAGTAAAGTCTCGTTCTGTAACTACTGTAAAGTCTCATTTATATGATATTGATTTTTTTAATATTTTATAAACACGATGACAGATATAGAGTAAACAAATGATATTATTGAAACTGAAGTAATAGAAAAGAACCCAGATATGATTGAAGTTATGAAGAAATAACATGTGCCAGATATAAGAGATTTCGATAGAATGAACAAAGATATCAAACCTTAAGCAAAAGAAGGATATGAGTATAAATTTGGAAAAAATGGATGGAGATAGCAGAAGATAATAACAGAAGAAGAGAAATAAGTTAAAGGATAGTAACTTAAACAAGCAAAATAATTAAAAATGCAGGCATCATAATAACAAGATTAGAGTTAAGATCAAAGTGAGACAATTAAAGATTTATAGAAATAATTGAAATAGATTTCAGATTAATTGTTCAATAAGTAGAAAGATGATGAAATAAAACAACCTATTAAAATTATGAAGACCAAAAAGCAAAGAGAAGTACGAGTCGCAGACACAAGAGTTAACAGTATTTTATAAAATTTAGGTTATTCATAAATTAAAATAGAAGAGTATTCGGAGTGAGTCTTAATAATTATTTTTTATAATCTAAATTAAAATATGTTAAAAGATGATTCGATAATTTAACTTTAAGAACAACCAATAAATATAATGTCATATTCGTTCATTGGATACTTTGGCAGTAAAGGAAAAGGTAAATCAACATAAATGTTCAGAATGAGAGATGAGTATGTCAAGTAATCAAAATAGTTCAAATATGATTTAAACAACCCATTCATACTAAATGGTTCAATAACTCATACTTATTTCGTGTCACCAACTTTATAATTTGATAAAACTTTTAAGAAGAATGATAACAACGATACAATTTAAGTAGAAGGCACAAAAGACAATATATTAGAATTAGTTCAGAAAATACGTGATATGAAAAAAGAACTTTAACCAGTTATGGAGTTATAGTTATAAGTAAGAGAGTTCTTTAAAAAGAGTAAAAACTTATCATAAACATTAGATAGATAAACAGCAATTTTAATAATAAATGTTTTAAAATAAATAGAAAATATGAAATAAAAATACCCAGAATTAATAATAGATGAAACTGATAAAGATATAATTTCTAATTTGAAAGAGTTTTACGGACTTTTAGAAGGAAAAGTTATTACAAGTTTTATTAGAATGCCTAAAATAATACTAATTTTAGATGATATGAGTTCATGTTCTTTATTTTGTCAAGTTTAAGAAAATGAGTTTTATAAAATGATAATTTAACAAAGACATCTTAATATATTTGCAGTATTTATAGCAGCACATGAGATGTCAACACTGTATAGCGCGTTTAAGACTTAATTAACAGGGTTTTTATTATTTCAAGGTATCAATTATGAGAAAATGAAAGATTACTTTTCTTAAGTTCAAGAACTATAAAGTGACTATTTTTCAATGACAGATTTTATGAACTTATACAAATATAAGATTTGTGCAGCACATGAAAGGAATGATGTTGAAAAGTAGAAGTATATACACAAGTTTTTATATGTAGTAATATGTCCAACATCAAAAGTATATGAAGGTTTTAATATTAGATTAAAATGATGTTATATTTTTTTAAAACCTAATAACAAATGAGCGATATAGAAGATTATAGTTAAAGCGAAGAAGAGTAGTATGAAGAAGAGTATGAAGACTTTTATCCTATTAAAGATTTTGATAATTATGAAATAACTAAAAATGGAATTGTAAGAAACATAAAAACATAAAAAGTATTAAAATAATATAGAGATAAAGATGATTATTTCATAGTATCTTTATTTAATGAATAAATAAACAAATACTAAAATCATGGTGTACATAGATTAGTCGCGTTATCATTTATAGAAAATCCAGATAATTTACCTATAGTAGATCATATTTCAAGAGATAATTAAGACAACAGAGTTGAAAATTTGAGATGGGTAACAAATAGAGTCAACCTAAAAAATAGAAAAACAAGTAACAATATTACGTATGAATATTTCGATGAATTACCAGATGAAGAAAACTGTATTGAATTTTAATGTTATAACGGTTATCAATTTGGACATTATTATATCAACACTGAAACTTTAGAAATGTATTATGACACTGATTATTAATTTAGAAAATTATATTTAAATAAAAACAATACATATTGTTTATATGACACTATCAATAAAAGAAGATATATTTACTTACCTAAACTATAACGTGATGAATATAACTGATTTGAAAAAAGTATTATTTTTTGAAGTCTCATTTCAATTTTCTATCACCTGAAATCATATCAATACCTTGATTTATTAATCCGCCAAATCCAGGAATCATGTTTACTAAAGACTGTATAGGTTTACGTGAAAATTACCAAAATTTGGACAAACCATTCTTTACTTTACCCCAAATGCCAGATTTCTTTTTGGCTTAATTCATTGTCACATCTTATTTTGGCTTTTCATTTAGTTATCTTTATTCACGAAAATTCTTTATTGAGTTCAATGTTTATTCACGAACATCATTTAATGGTTATCTTAAATTTTCAGGCATAGTTGTATCTATCAATTTCTTTGAAATATCATTTGCACTATCTTATAAAATATCACCTAATTATTATGAAGGGATGAGGGGCTTAACTAGTTTTAGGACTAATTTTAAGTGTAGGTCGTACACCAGTTGTTATATTCTATCTCATCTATTACATTTTTATCTAATTTCAAAAAAATATTTTTAAGTGTGTCATTTAACTAATAGTCTTAATATCAAATTTGGAAACTTATCAACTTAATTATTTTCATTATCATCTAATCTAAAATTTATATAACAATTAGGTTATTACTTTTACCAGAAAAATACTGAACTATTCATATCTTCTAAATTTATATCATTAAATATTAGTATATCGACTAAAGCATCATTCATATATAATTTATAGGTAAAATCATTTTAAAATTTATTGTATTTCAAATAGTAGTATAAAATATTATCTTAAGTAACAGTAATAGAATCAATATCAACCTCAAATTCTTTAACAAAGTTATCAATAAAAGTTTAATCTATCATTTTATTTCTATATTCATCATAATGTAGATATAAATCTATATTTTACTATATATTAAACGCATCTTTAAAACTTACTTTTCCATTATACATGTTCAAAACATTATTAGGTGATAATTATCCAGATATTTATTGAACTGACAAGTATGAAATTTATGTTATTAAATTTATTTTTGGTTTAAATTAAATAAATACTTATTATTTTAAGTGTACAGTATCAATGCACTCACAATTAAAAAACTAAACTTTAATATAAATAGTATTTAAAATAAAAGGATTATTATCTTAATCAGTTATCCAGAAATTAAATACTTAAGGTTTAATAAGTTTATGATGTACATCAATAGTTTACGACTCAAACTAAAAGTTATTTGATCTATCTAAAATCATAAGTGCATCAATAGTATCAGAACCAAATTAAGAAGTATTTATGAAGTCACATTATAATTTCAAATATTTTATACGCGCTAAGTTTTATTACGACAATGAAACTTATTGATCTTTAACAAGACTATACTATTTATCAAAACCAAATATATTTTTATAATTTCCAGTCATATTTATAGAACAAGCGGTAATACATTTCATTTCAAAATATTATTCATTAACTTAAGTAAATTCTATCATATGTTAAATTTTATTGATTTAATCACATAACTCTTATAAAGAAAAGTATGATGATAATTCATTCGTATATATATTAGCGTCAATAATTATAGAACCATTACATTATGCATTTAAATTTGAACGTATAGAATGAAGTATCATATAATCACCATTTCTATAAGAAGGTAAATATACTTAACTATAACCTTTATCATTAGTTTATGCAATTACAACTTATTAGGACATTTTTTATTTTAAATCAAAAAAATATTATTTAGGTCGTTGGTTTTCTAACAGTGTTATTATTTAGGTCATTTGAAACAAGATGATAAGCATCCAGAAGCCTTAACACTTATTTTCAATATATTTTAAGCCAATTATATCAATTAAGATTTTGTATTATTTTGTATAGTTTTATCTATCATATCATCAAGTAAAGTCTCAGCAATTTATTAAGTTATTGATGTATCAGTCATAAGAACAGTTTTAATTTATAGTTTAACATTATATTTTTTCAATTCACCAGCCTATTATTCATTTTACCAGACCATTTCACTTAATGCGCATAATTGTGTAATCATATTTTAGATTTCTAATGCAGTAATTTTATCATTGATATATTTTTTGATTACAATATTTGAGTATGTATTAAATTTCTATAAATTAGATTGTTCTTCAAATCTTACCATAGAAGATTTTATCGAGTTATAGTCACTTTCTATAGTTAATGTGTTCTGAGTTTGTGTCTAATCAGCCACGAGTACTTTAGTTTATATCACCTGTCTATCCATCATTTTTATTTCAAATCAAAAAAATAATTTTTAGATCATCATTTATATCACTAAACTAATTAAGCGGTTTATGTAAAGTTTTCATCTACAGACATATTCTATTTGTTTGGTGTGAACTTCAAAACACAATCATATATTTACATTACTTCAATATTTAAAGGTGTATTTTTAGCAATTAAAGTTTTAGCGGTTTATGTTGTTTCGTTATACGGAATAGCCTTTTAACTATTTTGATAATAACCAATTTTGAAATCAACATAAAGTTTTTAGTTTATAGAATCTACACCATCATTTACAACATCTTCATTAGTATCAATACTAAAAGCCTCTAAATTTAAAGTCATTAACGCATACTGACACATTAGTTTTAACATTGAATCATAACATATCATACCTCTTGAATATTAGTTATAAAGATTTAAACCTCTTAACATTTCACATTTGAACTATGTCATGTTATCTAAATCTTAACTGAACAACGCATTTGATCTATTTCCTTTCCATAAGTTGAATGTCTAAAACCAATTGAACTCCTCATTTTAATCATATTCTCCGTTTATAATTTTAAGTTATTATTCACTGTTAAAAGGTGTAAAACGTTATTTCAAATACATTGAATCTCTTACTTTTTATCCATCTTTACGCGTATACTCAAAATTCTCATCAGAAATATTTATTCCTATTACAACATCTGCGGTTGACTAATGACCTCTATTTAATATTCTATGCGATGATAATGTTTAATCAATTGATGGCAATAGTTCTCTATCAAATTTCATATAATGATATGAGAAACCATCTTTTGAATTTAGTTCTGACTTTACATACTCACTATCTTTTGATACAAGAACTAATTCTAATTCAACAATACCTGTTTATTCTTCATCTAATAGAATTGATGTTCCAAATATAGAAGCCATTTTACCTTATTACATAAATAGATTTAATCTTATTTGTTCATAACCTAAAACACTAAGAGGATAAGTATTAGTAGAGTCAAATATTTGATTAATAACATTAAGTGGAATAGTATAAGTTTTAGTAAAGTAGAATGTTATAGATGATGCAACTGTGTCAGATGCTTTTGGAGTGCCTTTAACTATTTTATATTCATTTTCAATACTCGGTTTGTCTAAAAATGTCACAACCCCAGCGCCAAAATCTAAATATTTACGTGATCTTTTACCATCAACATCACCGTATTCATAAGGAACAGCATAAAATTCTAAAGAAGGAAGATCACCATTGAACCATGTTTAGTTATGAGCGTTTTGATATTCATTTGGCAACTATTATTGCATACGAGCAGTTTATCTAAATATATCATCGTCTTAATTAGTAAGATTTCTATAAATGTATTATGACTTATTAAATAGAGCACATGAGTTCATAGGAGCAGCGCATAGAGCCACCATAGGTTTTGAAGTATCAGGGACCCATTTATCAGTATCGAATTTATACTATTCAAAGTACCACCAAGGACCAAATCCTTAGTTTTGAACATAATATTTTCCAAATTTGTTAATTGAACCTGTTGCAACTGTAGAACCATTATATGTTACAGAAATAGGTATTTTAAGAGCATATTTCATAGTATAGGACACATATGATTGGTTTGTAGATAATAGACCTTTTCCAGTGACTATAGTGAATTAGAAGTTTGCGTTTGGAGCACTAGTACAAGGAGCAGCAGTTGAGAAATATGGATAGTTTTCAGCGCGTTATCTATTGATTACAGCACCATTACCGTTATTTCCAGTTGACATCACCATTGTATTACTAAGGTTTTAAAACTTTTTTACATTAGCGGGTATAATTTATACTTTTTCATTATCAGACATTATTTTTTATTTCAAATTAAAAAATTATTTTTTAAGGTCTGAAAATGACAGCGTTAAGTTAAGATAATAATTTAATTATAAAAGCAAAAAAGATAAAATATGGAGGATAGAGTATAGATATCACAAACGATAATCATATCTAATTCAATGACGTCTTAAATGAAAACAGTGTTTATATCAATACTAAAAATAACTAATCGAATATACAAATTGATATCAACTAATTAGAAGGTAAGACCTTAAATAATTTCACAATCAAAAATTTAAGATCAAATAACATAATCATATCATCTTAAATTGATGGAGATTTTGATTTAGAAGAAACTATTGATGAGTTAATTGAAGCACATAAATTGAACTAATAGAAAATTATTGAGATATAAACCTAAATTGAGGCAAACAAAACAGCATAAGATCAAATAAATAACATATTTGGAAATGATATCTAAAATATAAATTCAACAGTATTAAATCATACTTAATAAATACAACAACTATTTATAGACAATAATAATTTTAAAGCATTTTAAACTTTAACAGAAACACGTTTGTTATAAACAGAAACCAAGAACATTGAACAAGACACAAGTTTAGACGCGCATTGGTCTAAAATATTAGAAATTATAGCACTATTAAATGAGATAGACGCGAGTTATATCACTAAATCGGATTTAAACGGATTAGCAAGTGAAGCATCAGTAATAGGTTTAGGTATCACAATCGGAGCAATAGGTATTGAAGCAACAGCAGCAACAGCAGGAAGTGCATTAACAATGTCAACAGCAAATGGAGCAGCCATATCATAATTAGTCACTGAAGTAAGTTTGTTATCAACCAAAGAAGCATTATTAGAAGGAGATGTATCACTTATCAAAGCAGATAACATTACAACTAAAACAGATTTAACCGCAACAAAAGCATCATTAAATTCATTCATTATATCATAAGGTGTTATAGACGCAGAAATGTAAGCACAAATTACAACATTATAGACAATGAAAGCAGATAAAGCAGATTTAGACGATTATGTTTTGAAATAAAATGACACAAATTCTTAGATTAGTACGAATTTATTAACATTAAGTTCAACAAAAGCAAATGTATTAGATGTTTATTCTAAAACAGAAATAGATTTATAATAATAAGTTCAAGACAATTTAATTTCAACTAAAGCAAATATAAGTGATGTGTTTACTAAAACTGAAATCATATCCAAATACTATAATAAAATAGATTAAGATATAATGTTTTAACTTAAAAGTGATAGTGATATAGTTTTAGGAAATATGATGAGTCTTATAAATAATTTAGATTAGACTAAAGTTAATATTTCTGATGTATATACAAATAAATAGATAGACACTATTATTTCAACTAAAGCAAATATAACTGATATTTATACTAAATCTGATATAGATTTAAAGTATGAAGTTTAAAATAATTTAATTTCAACTAAAGCAAATATAATTGATGTATATTCTAAAATAGATAATATGCGGACCGGAGATGAAATTGTGAACTATTTTAGTTAATTTTAAAATATGTGTTTGCTTATTATATATCAGTATTTAAAAAATTATTATATATTTCCACTTCAGGGTTCTTACTCGATTTACTATATTTGTACGTTTTAAGAAATATAATGAAGAATATATGTTAAGCTAAATATAAAACGTGTATACTAAAATGAATTAATTATTTTTACGGAAATAAATATTAAAATTATTAATACATGTGAAAAAGGAAAATATAAAATCATTCTTCTGAAGGAAAGAAGTATCATATCATAGAATAATATATCACCATTATTCAACTTATGCTTCTGATATTATATTGCTGCTTGCAAGGTTTTAAATATTTGCTTATCCCTTGAAATATTAAATATATAGTAGTCCCAGCAGTTTCTTGACAAGAAGGGGTTCGAACCAAATATATGATGATTCAATGCTCTCAGCTTATAACAACTTCAATTAAGAGAGCTCGATCTACCAAAGAGCTGTGTTCTTAATTTTATTTTTTATTCTTACTGAACAAAAAATCGCGGAGGAAATATTTTATACATCGCTGATTATAATACACTCAGACTCAATAAAGCGAAAAACTGTATTTAATTGATGTAGCTTATTTTCGTCTCTTTAAAGTTATGAAAATGCTTCAATTTAATCCGATATTTTGACGTTCTTCAGTAGTTATTATATTGAAAGCTACGATAGTGATGTTGGAGTTTTTATGATGAGTCATTTAACTAGTTTCCATTGTAACCATCACAGAGTTCTGTTTATTGCAAAAATCGATTATATAATGAAGTGAATTGGTAGATTTAAGCGCATTTTTTAAAAAACGCCAGTTTCTTTCATTCCATGATGTGGGTAACTTCTTTTGAATCATGCTATATTCTCATATTGGAGTTCATTTAACCGCTTGTTTCCCATTTGAAATTTCAAATTATTTATATACAATCGCTATTTATTTCACTCCAATAATAACTTATTTTTTATTATCCACTCCAGAATTAGAATTCAACTATTGATTACACAGAATTAATTAATAAATATTCAAACTTCAACTTCTCAAATTTAATTTTATTTGACCAAGTATGACCGCCACTCGCAGTATATTCACTTTAAGTAAATACATGTGTCTACAACACATATTCATAATAATACAACATAGATTAATATCTCAGTTATCAGAAAGTAATTTTTAGAAGAAAGCTACACTAGTTTAAGTATATTTTAAGAGTCACTATGATACAGTTTCTCACTTGATAATTATAGTTACTTCAAATTACAAAAAATAACTTTGAACCTGCTGAAGCAAATTACAAAATAATTTCAATATTAACTTATTTGGTTCTGACCTTGTATTTAATTGTTTATTAATATCCACTTCAGGGTTCTGGTATTAAAAAATTGATATACTATTTATATCAAGATTAATATGGTTATATTTAATATAACCTGAGAAATAGCTTAGTACTCTTATGATAAATTCCAATAATTGATTTTCTAACTAAAGCTAGAAAGTGGCCATAGTTTTAGTCTTTTTAGAAATCTAGAGAAGTGAGGAAATTATCTTCGTTATAGCTTGGCTTCTGTATTAACTATGAATACTGAGTGATATAATACTATATAATTGTAGACCTAAAATACTCAAGGAGGATGAATTGCTATGTGAGCTAATGTTAATATTTATAACAACAGAATAAATCTAGATGCCCAGGCAAAGAGTGTTATTATATGTTATTATCCTATGCAAAAGAATAAATATTGATTTGCAGTCCGAAAAAGGGTTCATGAAATTAATGAATAAAAATAAATTATTTCAAAAGTAAATAACGTTTCTAACCTTGATCAATTAGTGTATAGTCTTAAATGTCATAACAGTTGATGCAAATATACTTGTAAATATATGGGTATAAAATATTTGTTGCGGTTATAAAATCTTATTCATCACGTTCATAAATAGTTCCTTTAACTAAACCAAACGCTTTGCAAAAGTAATGGTCATCTGATTTAAATGCTTTGAAATTTGTTGCTTTAAATTTTAGTTTGTTGTTGTTTATAAAGTAATCATTGTCTACTTCATATCGATAATTGTTGTCTGATAAGTTTTAGATAATTGATAATAATTAAGTCTCGTCATCTATCTTTCTTTTGAACGGTAACAGAACATCAATCCAATCATTTTATTCATTCAAAATACTATATCTATTATTGTTGATTGTATATTGTGGCGCCGTGAACGTCAATTTGATATTTGCTTCTATTTCGTCAATTTCATATTCGCATAAAAGTTGTTGATCTTGTTTCGAAAATGTAAGTAATTGGTCGGTGTCTTTACCTTGTGTACTCATAATCAATGTCATTTTTAGAATTTAAAAATTTCATTTTGACGTTTGGTTTATAATTTTTTATTTTGATTGTAAAGTTTTTATTTTATTTAATTTTTGACTATTTTAATATATTTCCATTTCGCAAATGTTCTTAAACCGTGTTGGGTGCGGATTCTGTTTACTTTTTTACACATGAGGGCGTCTTAACGTCCGAATGTTAGAAAAGTAAACAAATCCCTATACAACACCTATCATTGGTAAGGTTCAATTAATCATTCCTTCTTCATCTTATTACTCATGAGATGACTGACGCAGTATATAAAGTAATAATCTTTCTATTTATTTCAAATCTATTCATTTATAATCACTTATAGCATAACAATAGGGGTTTAGAAATCAGAAGAAATTCATTATCTCGTAATTCAAAGATTGATTCATTTAAAGATCAAAAATATATATATATATATCGGCTCACTCTTTTGGTACATCTCAAAAACATCCACTCAATAATCAATTACTTCAATCACAAGAAACATTAAAAAATGATGTATTCATTTTAACGCGTTCTTTACTCCTGTACATAAAGGACTCTATATTTTCAGTGTTAATTATTTGAGATGTCATCAAATTATATCAATTCAGAAATGATAGTATTGTTTTATACTTTATCGTGTTATTACTGTGTTATTAATATTTATATAACATTAATGTTAGGTTATTAAATTTTCAGAGATGATGGGTGTGGATAAGATAGTTATAAGATATTACATCTACTGTGTATTTATACTTATTAAGGATATATTCATTGAGGAATAGTATTTAATGTATTCTCTGAAACGGTATGTTATATTTACAACTAAATATTAAGTTGTCATTAAAGGTTAAACGTTTTAATTAGAAATTATTTCTGGTGAAGTTATAGTGTTTATATATGTTTATATTTCACTATTTATTTCAAATTATAAGAACAATTTTTTTAATTGATATTTTCTATTATCTATTTCTGAAATTATCTTAATGTATGAGACTAAACTATTTAAAACGTGTTGTTCTCATGTATTTTATTGAGTTGTTCACTTTTTGTGTTCTCTCTTATGCATGATAGTTTTGATTTTCAGGTTACTGTTATTGATAGATGTTTAAGATGTACCTGAGTGAGCCGACATACGTTCAGAATATCACGAGTCCCTTGGATTGACTCGTTCCAGGGACGGTTTCATTCTGAGAGATTCTGTTGAGGGTGTCCTCAAGTTCAATCTCTATAACGATTTCATCGTTGTTGGTTTGCGCTTTCTTCGCAGATGACTAGGCTGCTTAAGCTGTTCTTTGTACTTCAGTATCGAAGTGATTCAGGTTGTTTTCTTTTGAGTAACTACTGTACTTTTCAAGTTTTTATGATTCCATGTATATGGTCCAAAAGCTTAGAGATTTGAACAATTTATCAGGTTTGCAGTATCGACTCATTTCAATAATTGAACGTGGATCCATTTACAACCATGGTGTTATTATTATTGGTATAACGTTTTTGTTGTCAAAGATTTTGCCATATTTCTCGATTTTTGTTTTGTACATATTTGTTTTGTACATAGCAAGTGGGTTCTTGCTGACTGAGAAATCAAAGGTTTGATTATCTTTGGTGACTATATCTGGTTATAACTTGGATTATTCATCGTCATTAACTTATCTAGCTGTTCTACATACCATTGGGTTGTGTTTTTTATCAATTATATTGATGATATTGCTTACTTGAGCATTGTGTATTTACTTTGTCAAACCGTTCATACCTTTACAGTACATGTGATGATTTTGCATAACAACTTCAGTTCTACAGCAGGGGCAGAAAATATGTATTCCTTCTTCGTTTTGTTTGAAGAATTTCTCTGGTGTAAAAATGCTTTGGCATGTTAAATCAAATTATTCATTGGTTAAGATTCGACTGCTTAATAAACTCATGTGTGCAATATTGATGAGTTCCGGTTTGGGTTTTCTTGAATCATTAGAGTATTCTTAAGCTCTATCTGCTTAAATAGTAAGGTTTGCTTCGAATTTTTTGGTGGCATTGTCAATGAATTCTTTGCGTTTGTTATGATATTGTTCAAAGCCTTAATCAACATCATTGGGACAACTCATTACAAGTTATTACGTATCAAATGCTTGTCCAGGCATTAATAGTTGAAGTCCCTATGCATCATGCGGGTTATATAAGAATTCATATATTCTTTGTGTGGTGCATTCGACCCCAAATAATTCTTTGACATATTCTGCTATTTATTAATCTAATATTTCATACTTGGATTTTGAATCGCTTTTAGTCAATAAAGGCTCCCCAGTTTGCTTTTGGAACGAGGATATATTAAATGAATTTAAGGATAACATGGTTATTTACCTTATTTTAATGCAACCTCTTTAGATTCTCCATTACTTTTTTGGCTTTCTCTAAATAATATTTCTCTAAAAATAATAAGTATACATAACATTCATCAACATTCCTATATTTAAGTTGTTTTGCTTTTAAAGTATTTTATCTAAAGAAATTTATCTAAAGAAAATACAATGTTATAGATACAATTTGTTTTTGAAATTTGTATACTAAAATTTGTTTATCTAAAGTTTAGCTATTTGGTAAGGCTTGTGGAGCTACAATAAACTCGGTGTACTTTTTCCTAAGTAAATGTTGACCTACTTTTTTATAATTTGGATCAAGTAATTTATAGGGAACGATTCATTACAGCAAACAGTTTTCGAATTCAATTTTGTTTTAATCTGATTACCAGTTTTTCTATTTTGAAACTTATTAATTTCTTTCTATGTCTAATTATAAGGTATATTGCTTTCACACCCCAGATATAACAAGATGTACAGCGTGACAGATAACGAAATCATCCTTAAGATGCACAAGCTCTGCACCATTCAGGAACGAGACGAAGAGAGCTGGTAAGAGAGCCCGCGGATGAGCAGATATTCAAGCGAGTTCGAGTTCGATGGCGAGAATGATAGTGAACCGAAAGCGATCGAAGTCATAAACTTACTGAAGCTCACCAACTACTCTCTCCAAACCGTTCAAAATGCCGTCTCGCACGTCGAGTTTCATTTCGAACTCCTGGAGCGAAACATCAAAAGAGTAACTAAGAACTGCTTCAGACTAATGGTGTAGTTGGAGCTATAAGAATGATGAATTAGAATGACGCTTGTAATTTATTGTATTGATTAATATTTATGATACTTGTCACTTTCACAGGCTTCAAAAATTCTAATGATGATATTTACAAGTAGTTGCTTTAGTGAGTTTAATTTAGCATTCATTAATTTAACAATCTTTTCCACTATTACGAAGACTAAGATAGATATAACATACGTATTATATTAATTCGTTAATTTTCCCGACGTCAATGTGGAATAATTTGCGCGTCACTATTTCATTAATGAAAATGTTTAATTATTAATATCGAAACTTGTCTAAATAACATAAGTTCATTGGTATAACGATATTTATTTAAATAGTTATAAGGTAAAAATTGCGTTATAAGGTAAATAATCGAATTATAATTGAAAGTAGTTTTATAATTAATGTTTTCGATTTGTTAATAACTAAACGGGATTATAATTGTTTTAAAACATAGTTTAATATTTTGAATTTATTTAATCACAGTTTATCCAAGTTTATTCCCGTGTTGTGATTTGTTAATTATATTATAGTTCACCGTTTAAAATATATTGTTTTCACCCCACAGATGTACTGCGTGAACGAAAATGAAATAGTCTTGAAGACGCACAAGCTTCGCACCATTGTTGAGAGCGCCGATGAAAGCAAGTACGAGAGCCCACGGGTAAGCAGGTGCTCGAGCCAATCCAGCTTCGACTAATGTGACGAGGACAATGAGCTAGAACTTGTGCAAGTTACAATTCTGATAAAACTCACTAATTATTCATTATAAACAGTTTCACACGATATTTCGCGTGTTGAGTTTCATTGTGACGTCCTGGAACGAAATATCAAAAGGATAACCAACAATAGCACCAAACTTATGGAGCAGTTGGAAGTATAGGACGAAGCTTTAGAGTGATAGAATGTGCTAGTATATTAAGATCTATATTTTTATTTTCTTATTGTTTTTGTTATAACCAAATAACACATCAGAAATGATACATATGTACATATTTTATTACAATAATACAATAATATTTGATTTGATTTTAAAGGAATTAATATTAAAATAATAATTGAAACGTATTTCGTGTTGAGTTTTAGTTATAAAACAAAATTACTGAAATAGAAAATGTAAAATGGGATTCAAAAAAGAAAATGAAAATCATTGATTAATAGAAGTTAGTTTTAATGCTATGTTGCATGCAATTTTGCAAAGCACCATTTTATAATTCACACTAACTGTGACCATTATAATAAATATAGTTTAACTAACCTATAAACAAAGTTAAAGATTGATCCACATCAAATGAGGGAATACCACCAGTGGACGAAGGAAGAAAACGAGCAGCTGGTACAAATAGTGAATTAGTTCACCGTAAACAACAAAATCAACTGGGACAGCGTGAAGGTGTACTACCCGACCAGAACCGTGACCTCGATAAAGTCTCAGTTCCTGAACAAACTGAAGCTCGGCACAGAAAGCTACCACAAGTGGACGCCGGAGGAGCAAGAGCTCCTGAAGCAGTGCGTCCAGACCCTGGGCAAGAACTGGACCAAGATCCAGCAGCTCCACTTCCCGGAGGTGAGCCCGAACTCGCTGCACACCAAGTACTTCACGATCATGAACAAGGAAAATAAGAGCCTCTCGAAGACCTCCAGCCAGATATACCCGTCTCAGAACTCGATTCAGCATTCTCAACTTTCTCAACAATTTTACTCCGACATCTCTCTGAAGCGCTCGCTCGACAGTTCTTCCGAAGCTGACAGAACGCTCGTGGTCGACCACGTGTACGAGATCGGGAAGAAGTACATCCAGAAGGAGATATTCGACATGTACGCCAACGAAATGGTGGGGATCCTCGCCAACATACTTCCAAAATGATTGGAATCAGTTCTAGTGCCTTATCATCCTTAAACGCGTAATTCGTTAAGATACCTTATTTAATTTGCGATACGGTTAATCGCAATGTGAGAGAATATATTCAATTACTATAATGTGTTTTATGGTGCTAATATTCGAAATGATAGGAATCAGTTGTAATTACCAGTTATAATTACCATTTTTCGTCGTGTATTGAATTTGTCTTTTTAAACTTGACCAATTATTTCATAAAAAATACATTATATATTGTGCTTAGTATTATTAACAATAATATTTCAATAATAGTACAATTTTACTCATTTATATACATACTTGCATATTTTTTTACAAAATTACATTAATACCTGAACATGGTTTAAAGTATTATTTGTATTAAATCTATTACTATTGTAGATATCTACCACTTCAATGTAATTAATGCAAAATAATTTATAAATACGCTTATGCATTAATAAAAAGTATTAATAGTTGCCAACAATATATGAATG
Source organism: Hexamita inflata (assembly GCA_963988835.1). Classification (NCBI taxonomy): domain Eukaryota; phylum Fornicata; order Diplomonadida; family Hexamitidae; genus Hexamita; species Hexamita inflata. The sequence goes on from CAXDID010000066.1 coordinate 35,930, forward strand.
TGATGAAATAAATTAAGAAAGTGTATTTGTTACAAGGAATTGTAGTTTTAATGAAGATAGTGATGACACTTAAAAATAAACCTCTACTTAACTTGCTAATTTAATTAAACTCACTTAATTTGAACTAAGCAGTACATTTAATAGAATATAATACGTTTTATAATGCGACAAAAACAATGATTTAAATGTACAAAAAATGTATAGAAATTATTTTAGAATATAAGCTTTTTTAAAACAAAAGTAACAGTGATGATGCATATTAAGTTAAATATTTGTTTCATATTTCTCCTTTTTCTTCCATATCGAATCTTTTAACAAACTCTATCATATATTAGTTTCTTTCAACAGCTATTTGTTTTGCAGTATCAGTGTTCATAAGGTCTTTTAACTTAAATAACTTGTCATAAAAATGTTATATAGCACTATCGGGCCCAGACATCTTTTTACCTATTTTTCCATTATAAGAAAAAACTCTTCCAATACCAACAGCACCTATGGCATCTAAACGATCAGCATCTTAAACTATTTGTCCTTCCAAAGTAGTAGGTATTTTTTTACCACTGAAAGATATTGTGGCAGCAATATAAGTTACACCACTAACAACATCTTGTGAATAGTTTAAATTTATTAAGGTATTAGAAATTATTTCTGTTTGTTGCTCAGTAGAATAACCAAATTTATGATCTGCTAAGTCATGCAGTAATGCTGCTAGTAAAACTACAGTTTCGTTTACTTTGGCTTCTTATTTGCTAATAATAAGTTTGGCTAGGTTGTATACTCTAATTGCGTGCTCAACATCATGGGCACCGCAATTTTAATATTCTTACTTCTTGAGTATGTCTATTACAGCGTTGTATTATTCAGCGTTCATTTGGGTGTGAAAATAGTTAACCTAATAAGTTTATTTATCATTAAATAACTGAAACTCTGAACAAAAGGTGTTTTCTCACATTATTTCATCCGTAGTTCCTTAAATGAATTTTATTATTATTTTATTATCAGTGACTTATTCATTTATTCAGGTTCAAACTTAAAGGAATTAAACGAAAATACTTTTATTGTCAATTAATGATTAAGGTAGTCATTATAATAACTTTTATAATAATTTTTAGTTACTTAATCTTTGTTTTTACTGCTATCTCAGTTTAATAATAATACAGTCTCAACTTAATTATCTTCTTCACTCTTATTTTATCATTTTCATTAGTTTCATCATATAATCACAGATAATTGAAGAGATAGATTTTATAGATATCCGTACAAAGTTATAATGCATTCCTCTCTTCTCATTTATTCATCGATTCTCCACCAGATACCTTTAGATAACCCACTCCACTTCACTTTTTCTTCAGGATTCCTTCAAGTAGAGTTATCATCTCGTCAACGTTTGTTTCAACGATTTATTTTTGTAAATACTTTTTTTCCAGTTCGTCAACGTGTTCCACTCCGAATGCTTTATCGATTTCGGTTGGTTCTTGAATCGTTTTTCCGAGGAGAACGTCCCTCCTGTTTTTGATTATTTTTAAGCGGTCAAATGCGTTTATAACGCGTTGGCTGAAATTGAGGGGAAATACTCCTGCTAAATCCGCTTCCAGTTCTTGCCGTAGGACTCAACACACATCTTCAACAAAGAGCACTGCGCGGAAGTCCACTTGTGATACAAATCGGGCAGCTTCAACTTGCTCAAATACTAAGACTTTATTGACGTTAGAGAACGCGAAGGAAAAAATTATGCAACTGACTACCACTATATTTTACCATTCTAATTAAATTTTTACACCGTCGACACCAATTAAATTGACTCTTCAGCAGACCAAGGCGTGTATTGACGTATTTGGAGTGTAAAATACAAAATTAACACTAAAATTATTAAAAGAAATTAAATATTAACACTTCAATTACTATTAAATTATTGTTGCCAATTTATAATAAATAATAAAAATATGAATTAGTAGTTAGTTAAATCATTAAATTCCATCAAAAGCATTCATATTTTAAAAGAATGTTACAATTTAAGCATTGAATATTACGAATTTATCGTACTACTTGTGTAAGCATTCAGAAATCTTCTTTCTTATAATTATATGTTGCTGCTTTAAGTGCCTAGCTTCATCCTGAATTTTTCTAAGATAGATAATTGGATAGTTAATATATTTCATTTTACTTGCCATCTTGAGTTCTTCTTCTGAAGGCTCATCTTACCCACTCAAAATAAATTTGTCGAAGTTTGGATGTTACACAAGAGAATGTTAATCTACTATTTTATTAGAGTACACGCCTAAATTCAATAATTATTTTAATCCTGATAGAGATTGAAGATATATGATCTTATTAAAATCGATAGACAATTCTTATAAATTAATAAGTGGCCTTAACGCATCTATATTAATTAAGTTACAAGACTGCATGCCTATTTTAGTAAGCGTTGTCAAAAACTAAAGTGGAGTGATGTCGACCTAATTACCATGAATTTATAACTCTAATAAGTTATTAAGGCGTTATAATGCATCCAATTTAACTAAATTACAATGGTTCAACATCAATTTCTTTAGCTTTGAACAATGTTGTACTTGAGTAATATCTATACTACTATTATCACTTAGATACAACTCAATCAGATTATTTAGAGACTTTAACGATATAAGATCAACTAATTGACAACTTACTAATGACAAAATAGTAAGCTTAGTTAAGTATTAAAGTGGAGTGATATCGATACCATCATTTCCATCAAGATTCAATTCAATTAGATTGATAAGTGACTTTACAGAATCTACATTAACTAAATCACATTCTGTTAAACTGAGGCTTGTGATACTTGTTATCTAAGAAAGTGGACTTATATCAACTTACCACCTTTCAAGAAGCAATGTTTTCAGAAACTTAAACTTAATAATTTCATTAATCAAAGTTTTTGCTTCTTTTTAATATCTATTTAAAAGCACTAGTACTTCAAGATTATTGAGCTGAAAATCTTCAACGCTTTAAAACTCTGTGGGATAATAGAAGTAATTTACAACATGGAGTTCTTTTATAGTTTAGCTACATAATTTTGGAACTATATTTTCACAATTCTAAAGTTCCAATTTTTTAATATTGAAAGTGTTAATAAACGATAAATCTTTTAGGTCAGGATTGTCCATAATTTTCAGTGATTCCTCGATTATATCGGTCTAATATGTTTAGATCATAGTTTGATCGTATTAAGTTTATATTTCTTAATTGGTATTTTGCATAGTAAAAGAGTGAAGTGGAATTGGCATTGATTATATATGTAGTCAATTTGCAATTATTTATAGTATACTAGTTAGTATTTAACATATTAATTAGTATATAATATAGTATATTAAAAAGTTCGTAAAATTCACTAACAATTACTAACAAGTAACTAATACAATTTATTAAACTATGCTTAATGTCATCATCATTTGTGGATTTATGTCATATCTCAATCTAACAATATGTTTAACTTTTGTTAACTATAACAATTTTCATTTCATTCCAAAATTGTTTAACTCTTAAATTTAGGATTATTGTAATTTAGGCAATACACACTTTCAATTATTGTTGTAATTAACTATGTACGTTAAGTAGAGGTAAGTTCACGCGAATGATCATAAGGTTTAGATACCTATGTACAGTTAAGGCAACCAACGGCTCGGGTATAAGCATCCAGGGACGTAACGCGGCTACTTCATGCAAGCCAATCTATACGGGAGTCCACCAGCGTCGTACCATCTGCGTTTCTAAGGAAGCAATGAAACGGTTGCCGCTTTCCAATCCTGAAGGCTCGTTGATGGCAGCTCAGCACTTTTAACCGGGGTATTTTACCTTCCGCAACCTATTTGACCGAGCCGCATCTCAGGAATTTGAATACTGCGAGGAACGAGAAGCACGATCAAATGAACCGATCACACTAAACAAAGCTGGTATTTCAGCAATGCATCTTCAGCTCTAACTAGTTCAAATCAAATATTATTGTTTAATAAAATATGTACAGTATTTGGTACCATTTCTGATGTGCTATTTGGTTTTGACAAAACAAAAAGAAAATAAAAATATAGATCTTAACAAACTAGCATGTGTCAATCTAAAGCTTCGTCCTATACTTCCAACTGCTCCATGGAATCGTTCTTGTTTTCTAGTTAATTATATTGTTATGCAAAATTCATAGAAAAAAGAAATGGAGAAATATAATAAATAGATATAGCTTGTTATATGATTAATATTGATTAATAATATACCACTTTAATATCTATGTAAGTAGAAAGCATACAAAAGAAATCACTTCGTATCACCTGTATTTCAGATATGCATGGCGAGTACAATAGATTGAATCTACCTGGCGGCGATTTATTAATATGTGCAGGCGATTTCTTATACTCGGGCGATAATTACCAACCAACACTTGAGGAAGGTTTACAGTTTATCAAATGGTTGAATGATTAACACTATTTAACAAAAATATTTGTAGCTGGAAATCATGACTTGGTATTCGAAAAGAATGAAGCGCAGATTCGTTAAACTTTGAAATAATATCCTTCAATAAGATATCTTTTAAATGAAACCACCAAAATCGAAATAGACGGTATTAAACTGTAAATATTCGGTTCTCCACTGTATGTGTATCATCAATCTAGAATCATTCAATCATTTACTAACAATGATTCCTCAAGGAGTAGAATATTCAACAACATACCAGAAAACACAGATATCTTAATAACTCACGGTCCTTCCTATGGAAAGTGTGATGAAAACTATAAAGGTATTTCATGTGGTTGTCCAATATTGAAATAAGTAATTAATAAGATAAATCCAAAGTTGCATGTATTTGGGCATATTCACGAAGCAAACGGTACAAGCTTTAACGGGAACACTCATTTTATAAATGCTGCTATTATGTCTGTCGGTTTTAGCCGCGATTACAGTAGAGTGTCTATTCACCACACTTCTTTTACATGGACTCCAAATAATAACAAACTTGAGTGAATTAACAACCATAATATTTTATAATGTTAAAGAATTTGTTATAATTATCTGCATTTATATCAAATAGAATAAAATATGTTAGTTGAAGGGTTTTAATATAGGATTTAGTTGTACTACTATATAGGGAATTTAAGCTGTTTTGTGTTCAATTCAGATTAACTCCTTTTTGAAATGAAATTATGAATTGAAATACAATAATAATTATTGTAAATATTTTTTGCAATGTTTGTACTACATTACCTCGAATGCAGACCACCACCCCTATTCACTTACAGACCCCAAAAGTGCTCAGTTACAGACCCTTTTGATTTTTATTAATAAAAGGGTTTATAACTGAATTGTATTTAGGGTCTGTAACTGAAATGCTTTGAAATTTAATTGATTAAATATTATTGATTTTAACGTGTTTTAAGCCAAATATAAACGAGGAAACTTAACAATCTACAATATATAATACTATTTATGTCGTTATATACATAAAAATAGCAAAAATTCAAAAATTTGTTGATATTTGAAGAATATTTTAAGAAAAGGGGTCTGTAACTGAAATGGAAAACCAAATCTGATGCAAGATATAAACCAAAATCAACCAGATTTGCTCTCAGTTATAGACCCTCTGCCTATTTTTTGAAAAAGGCCAGAGGGTCTGTAAGTGAATAGGGGTGGTGGTCTGCATTCGAGGTAATGTAGTATCTTCCACTCTTTTATATGAAAGAAAATTTAAGTATACAAAAATTTCTCCATATTACCTGTATTTCAGACATGCATGGAGAATATAACAGATTAAATTTACCGGGCGGTGATTTATTAATATGTGCTGGTGATTCATAACTATTTTTAGAAAATTGTGAATAAACCCTCAATGATGGATTATAATTTTGTGAATGGTTGAACAAATAATAGTATACTTAAAAGATATTTGTTGCTGGTAATCATGATTTAGTATTTGAAAAGTATGATTAACAAATTCGTAGTGCTTTAATTAACTATCCATCAGTAAAATATCTAAAAAATGAGTATATAAACATAGAAATCAATGGAACACAGCTATAAATATTTGGATCCTCACTTTATGTCTATAGATAAACCAAAAAATAATAATTTTTTATAAGCAATGAAGAATCTAGAAGCAATATAGTAAATGGTGGCTACAACCAGTTCAAAAATATCTACCCGATCTAAAATCTGGTTAATCTCACATGGCTTGATTTGCATAGCAATAGATTCGAGGACTTCTCACCACTAGCATAATTAGTTAAACTTGAAGCTCTGTTTTTACTCGATTGCCAATTAGCAATATCAGCTTCCTAACAAAATTAGTTAAAATTAGTTAATCTGGAAACATTGAACATATCACTTTCAGATTAGCATATATGTAGATTTTACCTTCCGCAACCAAGTTATACTTATTATTACAATATTAATGCATTATAGCACTTATTAAATAAAAATATTATTACATTTAAAATTTTATTTTCAATCCGATATATTTCACTTGTTTGCATCCTCAATTTCCTGTGCTGTTGGCACCATCTGTGAGTAAAGATAATAACCTTAACAATCATTAGTTTGATTTTTATATGGGTGTCCATCTAATGCCGAAAAATCAAATATTTTGTTATTTCGAAGATCTAAGTGACGAAGTCCTTTCAAGTCTTTCAAATATTATATATTCACAATTTCATTATTATAAAGGTACAGTTGTTATAACTATTTCATTTTCTCAATTCCATTTATTTTTTTCAATCCACAATTATTAACGAAAAGATTTTTGATATTGATTGGTGTTCTGTAAAATTAAACATTCGGACAGTAATGAATGAAAAGTTAAAACAAATGTTGATGCGATACTTGTATCTTGTCAACAAATGCAAAATCTCGCAGTTCATAAGTATCTCTAATTTCAAGTTTATATTTACGTCTTTCAACTTAATATTATTAAACTTCAGTTCTGTATTTTTGAATCATTCTGATATCGTACTCGTTTAGAAGTGTATCACGCTTGTTATGGGTTGTGTTTTCATTAGTTTCAATTTTATCAATGAGTTATTAGTTAGATCCTGGGAAAGTCTTACATCAGATGGGAAATGCCGATGTGATGATTATCCACAACGACAAACCCAACTTCTTTGACATGAGCATAACCCAACGCGGCCCAACCATGAACAGAGAATACACTCAAAAACTCGAAACCCACTCAACTAACTACGAAGTCCACACTAGCCAAATACACCCAATAATCCTTAGCGACCAATGCACAATCCACCCAGAATCCCTCAAGAAAATTAACTAATTTTGTCGTGTAGACAAATTCCTACGCTCAACAGCTCGATCTATTATCAAATCTCACGGAAACAGAACCCGTATCTACAATGAAGCTGTCAAACAGCATGCAGAAGAACTCCAGTTATAGTTCACCTACGCAGACAACCACGATATCTTCTATGAAGAATTCCAGAACAGAGATAGCGACAACGTCGTAATCTCCCACGACCTATGAGGAACCTAGCTCCCAACCATAAAATAAAATTAAAAATGAATATGAAATAAATTGACCAAAAAGACAAAAAACAAAAAACAATCAAAAGATAAAAAACTAAAATGAAAAGAACAACGAAACAACTAAAATAACGACAATGAGGTAAGTAATGAATGAAGTAAATATAAGAATACCTAACTTCCCACGATCATAAGCTGAACATCCTAGATCCACCAAAAGTACAAAACCACCAAACAAACATCAACCTAAACAAAGATACAAACACAAACCAAAAACCAATCGGCCACGAATGCCACAAATCACCATAAGACTAGGTCGCCCAACCTTATCAAACTCCAATAGTACTGTCACAGAGATGATTGACTTTAACTATGTCACGCAATTGCATAAATAAGCACAAAAGGGAGCTCTAACCAAGCATGAGGAATTAAATACAGCCGGAACGAATTAAAGGAGACCGAGTGAGGTATTTAAATTAAATTAATTTTATAACAGAAAATTTTTAGTTTTTCTTTTTACTTTCATTTCTATGTAATATTCAGTTACTACTTACTTATGGAGTGTGACTCAATAAATACAATGTATTTATTGATTTTTATTACGATTTGTGTTTTTGTAATTAATTCCAAATTACTTCATTTTACTTTTGTTACTATTAATAACATGACTCACTCAACAGCAACAATCCAACAATACATCTAAACGCAATAAATAAATATATACTAGTTATTTTACTATAGCCAGTAAAAATAATATTTATTTTAATAATTCTTGTGGTTAGTGAATTTCCAGTTAATTAAAATGGTTTTCATCTTTTTTCCAATCTAAGTGATTCTGCTTCCTCATTTATGTAACAGCTTTAATGTATTTACTATGTGTGATTTAACATCTTTTTTAATATCAAGTAACTATTTTACTTTATTCTATGGTATGCAATGTGAACATATATACATAATATTAATAATATTACGTATGTGTGTAGCGGTTTAATTAGTTTTTTACTATGATTTTTAAGAGACATTTTAGATCTTTTTTGTAGAAAGTTAGTTTTTACATTAGTTGAATATTTAAAATCAGATTTTGTTTTATCTTATTGTGTTTTTAATATTTAAATATTCCTTTAAAATATTTTGAGCTTTTGTTTTTGGATAAGATTATATTGCTCTTTTTAATAGCAAGTTCATTTTAATTCATATTTCAGTATTATATATTTTCTTTTTGTCATTTATTTATTTTGTTACTATTTGGCTTATTTACTTGTTTAAAGATTAAAGTAAAATGAAAATATTATAAATGTAATGGTACAATATAAAAATAATTGATAGCGAAAAAGCTTCTAAATTACAGCTAATACTCAGTCCTGGATGATGCTGGAGGGTAGCAAAGTTGCGTAGCTATTCGTCAACAGGTTATTTTTGGCATTTTTCACTCCAGGATACTGCACAACAAGTGGGAATTTAAGCTGTTTTGTGTATAGAAAAAAGAAATGGAGAAATATAATAAATAGATATAGCTTGTTATATGATTAATATTGATTAATAGTATACCACTTTAATATCTATGTAAGTAGAAAGCATACAAAAGAAATCACTTCGTATCACCTGTATTTCAGATATGCATGGCGAGTACAATAGATTGAATCTACCTGGCGGCGATTTATTAATATGTGCAGGCGATTTCTTATACTCGGGCGATAATTACCAACCAACACTTGAGGAAGGTTTACAGTTTATCAAATGGTTGAATGATTAACACTATTTAACAAAAATATTTGTAGCTGGAAATCATGACTTGGTATTCGAAAAGAATGAAGCGCAGATTCGTTAAACTTTGAAATAATATCCTTCAATAAGATATCTTTTAAATGAAACCACCAAAATCGAAATAGACGGTATTAAACTGTAAATATTCGGTTCTCCACTGTATGTGTATCATCAATCTAGAATCATTCAATCATTTACTAACAATGATTCCTCAAGGAGTAGAATATTCAACAACATACCAGAAAACACAGATATCTTAATAACTCACGGTCCTTCCTATGGAAAGTGTGATGAAAACTATAAAGGTATTTCATGTGGTTGTCCAATATTGAAATAAGTAATTAATAAGATAAATCCAAAGTTGCATGTATTTGGGCATATTCACGAAGCAAACGGTACAAGCTTTAACGGGAACACTCATTTTATAAATGCTGCTATTATGTCTGTCGGTTTTAGCCGCGATTACAGTAGAGTGTCTATTCACCACACTTCTTTTACATGGACTCCAAATAATAACAAACTTGAGTGAATTAACAACCATAATATTTTATAATGTTAAAGAATTTGTTATAATTATCTGCATTTATATCAAATAGAATAAAATATGTTAGTTGAAGGGTTTTAATATAGGATTTAGTTGTACTACTATATAGGGAATTTAAGCTGTTTTGTGTTCAATTCAGATTAACTCCTTTTTGAAATGAAATTATGAATTGAAATACAATAATAATTATTGTAAATATTTTTTGCAATGTTTGTATCTTCCACTCTTTTATATGAAAGAAAATTCAAGTATACAAAAATTTCTCCATATTACCTGTATTTCAGACATGCATGGAGAATATAACAGATTAAATTTACCGGGTGGTGATTTATTAATATGTGCTGGTGATTCATAACTATTTTTAGAAAATTGTGAATAAACCCTCAATGATGGATTATAATTTTGTGAATGGTTGAACAAATAATAGTATACTTAAAAGATATTTGTTGCTGGTAATCATGATTTAGTATTTGAAAAGTATGATTAACAAATTCGTAGTGCTTTAATTAACTATCCATCAGTAAAATATCTAAAAAATGAGTATATAAACATAGAAATCAATGGCACACAGCTATAAATATTTGGATCCCCACTTTATGTCTATAGATAAACCAAAAAATAATAATTTTTTATAAGCAATGAAGAATCTAGAAGCAATATAGTAAACAACATTCCAGAAAACTTAGATATTTTAATAACCCACGGGCCTTTATATGGAATACTTGATCATAATTCAAAAGATATTTCATGTGGTTGTTAGATTTTATAGTAAGCAATTAGCAAAATAAAGCCAAAGTTGCACGTTTTTGGACATATTCATGAATCTTAAGGAATAATGATGTAAAATAATACTAATTTTATCAATGCTGCTGTGATGTTGGTAGGTGAATGTTGTTATTACAGCACAACACTCCTCCATCAAACTACTTTTAAATGGTATCCATAAAATAATAGTATTGAATGAAATATTTTATAAAAATATTGAGTCAGTTATTTCACTACCTAAATTTTCAACATCGCTATACTACATAACCTTGCTTGTAAGGGAGTAGCCTATTAGCCTATTAGCTTATGAGGGAGTTACCGATTTCAACTCCCTTATAAGCAAAAATGTATCCAAAATGTATCTTTGCAAAATGTCGAGTTTGAATGATTTGTGGTCAAAAAACAAGGTTAAAAACTATGGTATTTGTCTCTTGCTTAAGAGAGTTTTGCATGAGAGAACTCCCACATAAGTGAGTTGACCTACACCCTTATAAGCGAAATAGCACCTCCCTTACAAGCAAGGTATTGTAGTATCTCTTTCTGATCAATTTATTGATATTACGTTCAAGGATATCTGAATGCATTTAAAGATACTAAATATACTAAACCGTTTTAATTGTGAGCTTTACAAGTTTTACAACTTCAACTGCCTATATTAGTTTTGGAACAAGTCTTCATTACATTCATAAATTGTACAAAGCTAATGTTAATATTGGTTGATAGGATGGAAAAGAGTTTTCAGGATGGAAAAGAGATTGATAACAAACGATATCACAAGGGCCAATGGAGTTTGTTTTGGAGATCTTTTTGTTGATAACAGCTTTTGGTTGAATAAATATGTGATTTTGAAAAGTAATTAAAAGAATATTATAAACACAATAAGATAAAACAAAATCTGATTTTAAATATTCAACTAATGTAAAAACTAACTTTCTACAAAAAAGATCTAAAATGTCTCTTAAAAATCATAGTAAAAAACTAATTAAACCGCTACACACATACGTAATATTATTAATATTATGTATATATGTTCACATTGCATACCATAGAATAAAGTAAAATAGTTACTTGATATTAAAAAAGATGTTAAATCACACATAGTAAATACATTAAAGCTGTTACATAAATGAGGAAGCAGAATCACTTAGATTGGAAAAAAGATGAAAACCATTTTAATTAACTGGAAATTCACTAACCACAAGAATTATTAAAATAAATATTATTTTTACTGGCTATAGTAAAATAACTAGTATATATTTATTTATTGCGTTTAGATGTATTGTTGGATTGTTGCTGTTGAGTGAGTCATGTTATTAATAGTAACAAAAGTAAAATGAAGTAATTTGGAATTAATTACAAAAACACAAATCGTAATAAAAATCAATAAATACATTGTATTTATTGAGTCACACTCCATAAGTAAGTAGTAACTGAATATTACATAGAAATGAAAGTAAAAAGAAAAACTAAAAATTTTCTGTTATAAAATTAATTTAATTTAAATACCTCACTCGGTCTCCTTTAATTCGTTCCGGCTGTATTTAATTCCTCATGCTTGGTTAGAGCTCCCTTTTGTGCTTATTTATGCAATTGCGTGACATAGTTAAAGTCAATCATCTCTGTGACAGTACTATTGGAGTTTGATAAGGTTGGGCGACCTAGTCTTATGGTGATTTGTGGCATTCGTGGCCGATTGGTTTTTGGTTTGTGTTTGTATCTTTGTTTAGGTTGATGTTTGTTTGGTGGTTTTGTACTTTTGGTGGATCTAGGATGTTCAGCTTATGATCGTGGGAAGTTAGGTATTCTTATATTTACTTCATTCATTACTTACCTCATTGTCGTTATTTTAGTTGTTTCGTTGTTCTTTTCATTTTAGTTTTTTATCTTTTGATTGTTTTTTGTTTTTTGTCTTTTTGGTCAATTTATTTCATATTCATTTTTAATTTTATTTTATGGTTGGGAGCTAGGTTCCTCATAGGTCGTGGGAGATTACGACGTTGTCGCTATCTCTGTTCTGGAATTCTTCATAGAAGATATCGTGGTTGTCTGCGTAGGTGAACTATAACTGGAGTTCTTCTGCATGCTGTTTGACAGCTTCATTGTAGATACCTAATACATTAAATACTATTCCTCAATGAATATATCCTTAATAAGTATAAATACACAGTAGATGTAATATCTTTTAAATGTCTCATTCACACCCATCTTCTCTGAAAATTTAATAACCTAACATTAATTATATAAATATTAATAACACAGTAATAACACGATAAAGTATAAAACAATACTATCATTTCTGAATTGATATAATTTGATGACATCTCAAATAATTAACACTGAAAATATAGAGTCCTTTATGTACAGGAGTAAAGAACGCGTTAAAATGAATACATCATTTTTTAATGTTTCTTGTGATTGAAGTAATTGATTATTGAGTGGATGTTTTTGAGATGTACCGAAAGAGTGAGCCGATATATAAAAAGAAACAAGAATTTCGTGTGTTTTTTCAGTATATTCTATTTGTTTAACTTATTAACTTTTAGCACAACCATTAATTCTTAAAGATCAACTCCACTCCTCAAACGCAAATTAAAACGCACATTCTGAGCACCATTTTCGAGGGGGAGGAGTTGGACCAAATCGTTTTAACCGTTTCAAACAATTCAACGGAGAATGAAAACGAAAGTGAAGAACTGAGCCCGGTTCAAATAATTAACATTCTGAAACTGACTAATTTTGAGCTGAACAAAGTCTCTTAAAATGTTGAGCTGGTTGAAATATACCAAGAAAGTGTTGAACAAAACGCTGAAAAACTGCTCTAAAACCAGTTGAGAATGATTAAAGACTTATAAATGTGAACTTGAGAGTTTTGTGAAAGAGAACAAATAAAAGTTTTAGAACTGGAACCTGTGAGGAGAATGAATGTAGTTTATAAATGTAACTTTAAGACGAACTTCTGAGATCCAAACAATAAAATATAAAAATAACAAGAAATTACAAAAACAAGCAAATTATTACTAATTATTTTGTAAGTATGGACTCTTGAAGATAGTACTCACCCCAAAACTCGGTTAAAGTACTCGGTCACTTAATGTCTTCAAAATTAGACTATAAACGAAAAGTGATGAACGATATTGGATTACTAACTATTCCAAAACACAAAACTTAATATGTCACTATTATCACTATTGGACACAAAACTTAATTGACTTTCTAGTATAAATAGTATATTAATTGACTTCCTGAGTATAAACATGAGTGTATCCAAGAGTCTTTTCGTGAGATTTTACCGTAAATAGCATTTTAGTTAATATTTCTGTATACTATAACAGTTCGTAGAGTTATTTTCATTTATTATAAAACAATATACTATGAAGATAATATCTTTAAAAGAGATACTAAAAGATAAATATAAATTATAAGCAAAATGTTAGTTTTACTACTAGTTATATATTTATACCGCTTCAAATGATCAGTCAAAGTAGATTTTCAGATGAAGGGAAGGAAAACTAATAAGAATATGAAGAATATGAAGAAACACATCAAGAATCTGACGTATAAAAAGGATTTAATGACGAATAGTATGAAACTGAAATGAATGCGCTGTATTAAGACGACGTACAATATTAAGAGGATGGTATTAAAAGTTTTGGAGCAGATAGCGACAACCATATTAAAACCCTTGGATTCTTACAAAAGTTTAATGTTACTTAAATATCTTTAACAGATTGTTACAATGTAATTTTAACTAACCCACCAACTCAAGTTACAAAGTTAATTGTAAATTTTTGTAATATTAAATCGCTTGATGGTCTTCAAGATATGATACATCTGTAGATTTTGAACCTTTCACATAATAAAATTAAGGATATTAAGTTATTAGGTACACTTAAATCATTAAAAGATTTGAATATAGCTGATAACAAATTAACAGATATTTCTCAGCTTAAAAACATTACAACTCTTATATAACTGAACATACGAAGCAACAAAATTGATGATATTTCAGTAATATAAAGTTTAAATAATTTAGAAAATTTGGATTATTTTTACCATAACAAAATATAAGATATAACTGTACTGTTGTATTTTACCAAATTTAAAGAAATTAATATGTCTTACAACAAAATTAACAACATTTCCGCTTTAAAGAATTTACCAGAATTAAAGTGCTTATGTCTTTGTTAAAATAATATTAAAGATATTTCTGTGTTACAGTATTTGCCCAATTTAGAAAATCTTGATTTGAGTAAAAATTATATTTCCAATATCTCAGTATTAAAAACCTTAATAACGCTTAAAATAGTTAATTTGTCTTATAATCCAATAACCAACTTCAATTTTATTAAATATCTAAAAAATCTTTCATCTTTGAATCTTAACTCTTGCAATATTGTTGATATTACATTTTTGAAGGGTTTATCATGTTTAAAAGCCGTACAGCTAGAAGAAAACAAAATTATTAACATTAGTTCACTTAAATATTTGGAATTTAATGAACTAGACTTGAGATATAATAGATTAAGTAATTTTTCTGATATTTAACAACACAAAAATTATAATAGATACATGATAGATGGATAAATAGAAGCGACACCTAAACTTGTGCATAAATCCAACAATATGGCAGCAATTTTTGACATAACAGAAATAATTGAAGAACTTCAAAATAAACAACAAAAAAATTATCATTTTGCTAAAGTGCAAGGTATAATTAACTTGCGGCTCTAACATACCATAAGTGATCATATGTAATTCACCAACAAAATAGTGAATCTATTGAATTAAATACAGAATATTGATCAGTGACTTCTTTTAAAATTTATAAATATGTATTTTTACCAACTAATCCACTTCAAATGAGTATTATCTTTGCAGTCTCTTACGCAGGAGTATTTTGAGAAGGTGGATCCTTTTGACTACTAGAATTATCAGAAGTTTATGCAGCCGTATTATTTCACTGAGTAGTATTACCAGGCCGGCAACCCGTTGATCCTCTTTTTGGGCGATTTCTCTCTGTGTGCGCAGAATCCGCCGCGCAAGCTCGAGTTATTGTCTAAAAACATGGCTGCTGCTCTGGTTATGATTTAGCCTAGAGCTGAGTCACCTGACCTGAATATATCGCAGTAGTAAATTCTTGAGGATATGCGCGCCTTCATCCGGTACATCCGCATGGTGCGCAATTACAGGCAGGTGATCATTCTGGGCGCGAACCACTTCGGCCTCATCGCAGCCGCGATTAAAGAGTCCTTCCCGAACTATTTTGACGCCTCCGTTATCATTTAACAGGAAAATAACTTGAATAACATTTTACAAACTGTTGGTGAGCAAAACACAAAGTTTTAACTGGTTCTAATGCAGAACATATTGGTTAAGAAGAACACGTGTGTTAAGATTTGAATTTTAATATAACTTATTTTAATCGTTAACCAGTAATATCAAGCGATAGAGTAGAATCATCTATTTCAATATATAAGATTCGGTATTCTCATCTCAGTTAATGTCATTCAATTTTCGGAATGTAATGAACTATTTTAGATCTTAGCCTCTCACTAATAGTACCAAGTATCTCAAAAGACATTAAGTGATTCTAAATAGGTCATTAAGTGAGTCTGAAGGTGAGTTCTATCTTCAGTTTGCAGTATATACTTTTGATAATTAATTGAACAACTGTTTTAGTAAGTATGCGGTCGAAGATTAATTGAGTTGAGAGGTTTATTTTATGTTATTAATTTTGTTGAAACGAAATAATGTTAAGCTTGTCAGTATTTCCACTTCGCACCTAACAAAAATAATGCCAACAATGAATGAAAGCATCTATGAAACCCATACATAATTATTTACTCCATAATTCTATAATAACATTAAAACTTTGACAGAAGTAAGAAAAATGTAGAAATATGGAGGGCATTCTAGATTAACTAAATCAGAATTCGATAAATACTTAATGATACTATTTACAATGATGATATCAGGTAAAGAGCGAGGATCTGTCAAAGATAATTGGTCTAAGAACACTAAAATACGTAATTAGTTTATAGCTGATGAAGTTGGAATGTCTTGCAGAGAATGGGAGGAAATACATTCTAATGTCTGTTATGGTCATATTAAATTGTTATTAGATTAACCTGAAGAAGAAATCGATACAAATTTAGACGGTATAGAATCTGATGAAGAAGAATCTGAAAATTCTGACTATGAATATGACGAAGATGATCTAGAAGAACTAAATAAAATATTTAATGATCATGAAGAAGAAGTTTTGAGCTAAAATAAACCTGGTAATGCAAAAAGTAGAAAACTTTAACCATGATATATACAAAATCAAAATTTGTGAAATAACCCTGTTAAATGTAAGAATTTGTAAGTTCTCGTGGTATTCCCAGAGAACAACCTGAAATAGTTCGTTACTACAATAATAATTATAAAGGAGTTGATTACGTAGACCAACTTACAAAAATATTAAGTTTCCAGGACGATGTACTCGTTGGACCACAAGGATGTTTATTTATTTTATGTAAGTAATATTAGTTAATGGGTTTTCTTTGATGAAATTATTGCATCCAGAATATAAAGAAATTAAAATAACGGATTATATTGAAAGCATAATTGATTAAATGAAAATAAATCTAACAAAATATGAAATTAAAGCTACACCACGAAAAATTGAAGGTTGTAACCAACCAGTAGTAAGCCCAATTAAAGGACCAGTAATAGAAGCATATAAACACTATCATGTATATACAAAAGTAAGTGCGTAATGTGTCGGTTGCAAATAATGTAATAGCAGATATGTGTGTTCGTGCAAAGGATATCATTTGTGTCCAGAGTGTTATAAAACGCATATTAGTGAATAAAATGACATAAGAGGGTACACACACATTTATAAAAAATGAATAAAGTGATTTAAAATACGAATAATATGTTTTAATATATATTGAACACAAAAATAGTAATTTACCTATTAAATGGTTGAAGTCGATTTCGAGAATTTTGTTAATTATTTGCGAAGTGGAAATACTGACAAGCTTAACATTATTTCGTTTCAACAAAATTAATAACATAAAATAAACCTCTCAACTCAATTAATCTTCGACCGCATACTTACTAAAACAGTTGTTCAATTAACAGTAAAATGTTAATTGTAATAATTAATATAATTTAGAAATGATAGAAAATAATTTGTTCATTGAAATTCGTTTATCTATAAATAACTAATAAATGTACTAATTAAGCAATAATAAATACATTGTACTTTTTCAGTTATTAAATGTTGACCTACTTTTTTATAATTTAGATCAATTAATTTATTGTGAATGATTAACTGCAATAAATAGTTTTCGAATTTAATCTTATGATATCCGTTTACCAGTTTTTCTATTAGGTAACTCAGTGATTAATATAAATAGAATTATATTCTATTAATAAGTATTATATAAATCATATTAATTTCACACCATTATTATGATGTATATTGTTAATGATAAAGAAATTATCATAAAGGTACACAAGCTATGTACAATTTATGAACGAGATGAAGAGAGCTAATATGAGAGTCCACGAATGAGTAGATGCTCCAGCTAAAATATGTTGGATGATGATAATGAAGATACATAAATATCAGCTGTGTAACTTATCAATCTTCTAAAACTCACTAATTATTCGTTATAAACTGTATATCACGACGTTCTGTACATTTAGAATCATTTTGATAACCTGGAACGAAATATCAAAAGAGTAATAAGAAATAGTACCAAATTAATTATGAAGTTGGAACTGATAGAATAATGAAGTGCCAGAATGACATTTGTAATTTAAATACTACAAGTATAATTTGGTCAAATTTAGTCTAGAGTAATTAAAATCAGAGTAATTTCACTTGTCTAAAAATTCTATATCCCACATATTAAGTATCTAATCATATTAAGAATGATAAAATATTATACCAAATCGATCGGGTTCAAAAACTAATGATTAATATCTTATTTATATCTCAAACTCATAAAATAATTATT
Source organism: Hexamita inflata (assembly GCA_963988835.1). NCBI lineage: Eukaryota > Fornicata > Diplomonadida > Hexamitidae > Hexamita > Hexamita inflata. The sequence goes on from CAXDID010000066.1 coordinate 54,506, forward strand.
TAGATCATAATGGGTCCACATCAAATGAGGGAATACCACCAGTGGACGAAGGAAGAAAACGAGCAGCTGGTACAAATAGTGAATTAGTTCACCGTAAACAACAAAATCAACTGGGAGAGCGTGAAGGTGTACTACCCGACCAGAACCGTGACCTCGATCAAGTCCCAATTCCTGAACAAACTGAAGCTCGGCACGGAAAGCTACCATAAATGGACGCTGGAGGAACAAGAGCTCCTGAAGCAGTGCGTCCAGACCCTGGGCAAGAACTGGACCAAGATCCAGCAGCTCCACTTTCCGGAGGTGAGCCCGAACTCGCTGCACACCAAGTATTTTACGATCATGAACAAGGAAAACAAGAGCCTCTCGAAGACCGCCAGCCAGATATACCCGTCCCAGAACTCGATTCAGCATTCTCAACTTTCTCAGTAATTTTACTCCGACATCTCTCTGAAGCGCTCGCTCGACAGTTCTGCCGAAGCTGACAGAACGCTCGTGGTCGACCACGTGTACGAGATCGGGAAGAAGTACATCCAGAAGGAGATATTCGACATGTACGCCAACGAAATGGTGGGGATCCTCGCCAACATGCTTCCAAAATGATTGGAATCAGTTGTTAATAGTATTTAAAATAAATAATAGAAATTGGTGATATGTATATAAGAAAATATATATTTGTTATACAGAATTTTCGTTAATAAATTCATATAAATTCTATTATTTATAAATAATTAGTTTACTTTTTTCACCTATTAAATGTTGACCTACATTTTTATATTATTATCATCTTTTGGTTTTACATAATTAGCTCTTCTGCTCACTTTTGTAATTAATTCTATTTTAATCAGTTTTTCTTTTATAGTCGATTTTGTCTTCTATCATTGCTACTTTATTGCACATATAGTAGTTTCACTCCGTAATTTTAAGATGACCTTCTTAAGGTAAAATAATGAAATTGTTATTAAATTACATAAACTCTGTACAATTTACGAAAATGACGAGGATAACGAGTAATAAACACTAAGAATGAGCAGATGCTCAAGTTAAATTATATAGAATCATTTAGATAACATAGAACGAAATACCAACAGACTAACCAGAAATTGCACTAAATTAATCATGCAATTGGAATTATAAGAATAATGAAGGGTAAATGATATGTAATTTATCATTATTTATCTTTATATTAATGTTATGTAATTAAATTTAATTTCTTTCACCATTTATCGTTATCTGTGATATATCCATAAATAATAAACAATTTAGACAATAATTTAAGCTAAATGAATAAGTGATAAACAATTCGTTTTATTCTTTCTCACTTATTCATTAGCATTCGTTATCTCATGCAATTGCATTAAATAGCCAGTAATTTGTCTATCGGTTTATTAATAGTTCACTTTTAATCTATAGACAATATTCTCGCAATTCGTTTTAATTTACTATTCTTTATACACTCCGCTCCAATGTACAGTAGTTCAGAATCTGAAATAATTCTGAAGATGCACAAACTGTGCACGATTTACGAATCCGCCCATGAGTAAAGTGAACGAATCCAGTCCGAATTAAGTTCCAGTTTCATTTTTGAAAACGATGACGAGCTGAAAGCAGTTCAGGTCCTTAATCTTTTAAAACTAACTGGATTCACATTACGGACTATTAAGCACGATATTTAGTACATTCAGAATCACCTGGACAACGTAGAGCTCAATATTCAGCGGATCACCAAAAACGGGGCCAAAATCAGAGAATACGCCCAAAAGAAATGAATTTTATACAAATAATTGATAATATTACGTAAAATATATTATTCAATAACATTTGTCTTATATATATTAAGTCTTTACATGAGTGGGCATAAATGACAGGCCTGTTTTATAAGTGGAAACAACGGGTGTGCGAGAAACTATGTTTCGCTTTCGGAAATCTTGTATGATAACGTATAAAACAATACTATAAATAAGGAACATCAGGAACATGAATATATAATATAGTGTGTGCAAATTCCCGAAAAACGTTCTTCAAGACATAATGTAATATATAAAAACAAAATATTACTCAAATTATTATTCATTCGCATTTAATCCTTAGGGCCTTTTTACAATAATTTGTTTCTTATTGGCTTAGTTAATGTTATAGCCTTTTAACACTTACAAACTACATCACCACGCTGCGCTTCAAAATATTCTTTCTAGTTTATTTCAAAAATATTTCAGCTAATTCCGCCGGTTTGGCGTCTGTATACTAGGAGCAAAGTTACTATATTAACTCTTTATCTTATACATCAATATTTTAATCATATAGCGCTTTTGAAAACGAAGAATGATAAAAGTCGTAAATTTACTTTTTAGACTTTGATGGGATGTGTGCACAAACTTTGTTCCAAAAGGTCTAAGACGAGTCTTTCCCAACAATATGATTTACGAGTTGACACAATTCCTTATCACTACATTAAGCACTAATGATTTTCTTATACTCTTAACAAACTTAAATTAAAGCATATTTTACAAGTATTTAGGTTTATAACACTTTGTCGGTTGTTCGCTTTCTTTTAGTAAGTTTTCTTTGTACTTATTCTGAATTTAATTGTTATTCTTCCAGTTATAAATTGTTATAATGCGTCTAAATCTTATAAATATCACATTGATGAATCTACGACAGTGTTTTCCAAAATTCTAATGCCTATTAATAATCAAGAGACTAAATTGAATGCTATACATCTTTAAATAGTATTTCTTAATTATTTTATCCATTAAATGAATAATTTATTGCTTATAAAATTGGTACGCTTATTTTTATAAATTCTTTTGTTGAAAGTTACATTATCAAAATTAGAAATGGTAATATAATAATATTACAATATGTGTTGCATATTTGGAGTATTAAAAAGAAATTAAAGATACATTATATTTCATTTAAGATACAATTTTATGTATATATCAAAAGGTTAACTCTATATCACTATAACTATATATTCACAATTATATTGTTTAATGTTATTTTACACTACTATAGTTTTTGTAAATACTGTTTCCTCAATTCATAAAATTAACAATATTGAAAAATAAACAACATCAACTTACTGTATACCTTTTATGTACGAAAACATATAGGATCAAGTTTTAAACTCAAATATTCTATTATTTATATTATTTATTCGTCGTGTATTTTAAGCTGCCCAGAATTGTAAAAATGTTGAACAATGTAAAAAAGAGGAAACAACGAACTTTTGATGTCTTGAGTCCTCAAATATGAACTAAATAAATAATCAATAAAAGAAAGACACCACACCATAAATTACGTCTATACGGATCAACCTTTTTCTCTGATATAAATTAGGGATGGTTTTTTAAACTACTTAATACTATTAAAATTTGAAATGGAAGAAATAAAACCAAGGGAAATAAAGTTACTCAAGAGTTAAAATATAATTGAAGGGAAAGAAACTGTTATTCTTTTAGTTATACAACAAAATAAAAGTATACGACTTTTGAAATTTCTTCTAATCGAAACAATATATTTACTCTACTAGTACCTGATCAACTGATGATAAGGTTACAATTAAGTGAGTCATTTTATTCACTTGTATTAATATTTTATACATATTTTACATATTATTTTACGGCTTTCAATAATATGTTCGGGTTTAGTGGTATAATACACCGGGCATCTTCTAAAATTATTGAAAGAAATTAATTAACATCAGTTCAGAAATAACTACCAACTCGCTTCCAATGAAAAGTTCTCCATTATGGTTATAAAATGACTCACTTAACTGTAACCTTATCATCAGTACTAAGGTTCAATTCAATCATTCCATCTTCATCTCATAAATCATGGCAATCCACAAATCCAAACTTAGTTACACAATAACGTTACCTCAAACTAATCTCAATATCATACCTCATCTTCTAGGATTGTCACTCTAAATAACCTCCTCAGACAACCTAAGTTAGTTCTGCACTTGAACTAACATTATTGACCTCGGAAGTTATCTTTGTAAATATCTTTGGGATGGCTGGTATGAATCTTGGAACTAGCGTATCACCGGTTTCTAAGTTTAGAGCGGGTAGATACCATTATGGTTATATAGTTTAAAAGTTAAAAATAAAACACAGTTAACCGTTAAATTGTAATAAATTATGATACCAAAACTGTTTATTCACACCACTCTAAAATGCCGCTAGCTGCAACAGAACTCGTAGCACCGGATGTTTATTGGGTCGGAGCCATCGACTGGTCAGTTAGAGTGTTCCACGGGTACCACACGGACGAAGGGACCTCATACAACGCATACCTGCTTATGGACGAAGAAGTGACCTTGATTGACACGGTAAAGGTCCAGTTCGGACTGGAATTGCTCGAGAGAATCAAATAAATAACCTTTTTGGACTCGGTCAAGTATGTTATTATGAACCACGCAGAAAACGATCATTCAGGCGCCCTGCCTTTTCTCATGACTCAGCTGAAGAACGCAACCATAGTCACAAATAAAATTTGTATGGAACACCTGATTCTTCTTTACCCTTCTTTGAAGAACTACCCCTTCAAAATAGTAAATAATAGCACACAACTCCAACTTAAAACACACACTATTCACTTTCTTCAAGTTCCCATGCTCCACTGGCCTGATTCCATGTTCAGTTATTGCGCCGAAACTAACATTCTTTTCTCAAACGATGGATTCGGGCAGCATATCGCCTGTTCTGAGCGCTTTATGGATCAAATAGCTTAAAAAGACCACATAATTCACTTGATGAGAGAATACTCTGCCAATATATTGGGACCGTTCCAAGTTCCGCTTGCTACTGCTCTAGATAACGCAAAGGGTCTCAAAATAGATATGATATTGACAGCGCATGGGATTTCGTGGAGAGGCGATTATCTTGGAATGGCTTTGAACGAGTACATATAATTTTCGTAGAATAAGTAGATGTAGAAGAAGCTTACTGTTGTGTTTTAATCCATGAATGGCGCAGTAAAGAAGGCGGCCTAGATTATAATGCAAGGGTCTTAACATCCGGTTCAGTTTTGCGATCTAGCTATAACCGATCTCACCAAATGTGCTTTGAGCGCATACGAGTCCGAATTTCTAGCTATCGGTTCACCAACTTATTACGGATAGACTACGCCACTCGTAGAATCTGCAATTCATTACTTAAGAGGACTCAGCCTTATCAAAGGACGAAAGGTCATGCTATTTGGAAGTTTTTGTTGGAGCGACAAGGCCGTCTTAAGTATGAAGTAAATGATAGAGAACGCTGGTGGAACTGTGGTGTCGGAAATCAGTTTTAAGATGGGAGTAAACGAGATAACACAAGCCGCTTTAATCAATGACCTAAAGAAGTTTGTGTGAGTAAAAATAAATAAAAAATAATGTTATTTGGAATATCAAATTTATTCAAGTACTATGTTTTGAAAATTCTGAATTGTATTATCATACAATCATCAATAGAGCTGCTGTGTAGCGCACTCGTTCATTATTACATTTAATTTATGTTTCTTTTCAATTGATTGATATCATATCCCGATTGATAATTTAGCTGGAATACTGTTATATACTATGATTCAGTTATCCCATAGTATTTCCGATGATAATATGTTATTATTTTAATATAACCCACAAATCTGATTCGGCTATTCATAAATGTTGCCTTTACAATGAGAGCATATCGTATTAACACGATATGCACGAACTAATATTCAAAGTGTTCAAAATATTCTTATTGGATCGGATATGATTTGCATGTTTGTCAATCTTCTCAAATAATCGTAATAATTGGTTTAACCATTATTGAATGCTATTTAACAACAAATACGTCACTCCAATTTATGAACAGCTATATTTCTTACAAATATGAAACCGTAAGGTATACAATTATGAAAATGCTAAACGATGTTAATAAAGATGCACACAATGAATATTTTGAATAGTAACCGACTTATAGTAACTTGATTCTCGCAAATAATTAACTGGTAAGTCTATCATTTGCTCCAAATTAAAGCACGATTAACATTGTCATATCGAATATTAGTACCATAAAACACATTATAGCAATTGAATATATTCTCTCACATTGCGATTAGCCGTATCGCAAATTAAATAAGGTATCTTAACGAATTACGCGTTTAAGGAGGATATGGCACTACAACTGAGTCCAATCATTTTGGAAGCATGTTGGCGAGGATCCCCACCATTTCGTTGGCGTACATGTCGAATATCTCCTTCTGGATGTACTTCTTCCCGATCTCGTACACGTGGTCGACCACGAGCGTTCTGTCAGCTTCGGCAGAACTGTCGAGCGAGCGCTTCAGAGAGATGTCGGAGTAAAATTACTGAGAAAGTTGAGAATGCTGAATCGAGTTCTGGGACGGGTATATCTGGCTGGAGGTCTTCGAGAGGCTCTTGTTTTCCTTGTTCATGATCGTAAAATACTTGGTGTGCAGCGAGTTCGGGCTCACCTCCGGGAAGTGGAGCTGCTGGATCTTGGTCCAGTTCTTGCCCAGGGTCTGGACGCACTGCTTCAGGAGCTCTTGCTCCTCCGGCGTCCACTTGTGGTAGCTTTCCGTGCCGAGCTTCAGTTTGTTCAGGAATTGGGACTTGATCGAGGTCACGGTTCTGGTCGGATAGTACACCTTCACGCTGTCCCAGTTGATTTTGTTGTTTACGGTGAACTAATTCACTATTTGTACCAGCTGCTCGTTTTCTTCCTTCGTCCACTGGTGGTATTCCCTCATTTGATGTGGATCAATTTAATTATAATATAGCAATATATACCAACTGTACAAAAAGATAATAATTAAAAAGAAAAAGAATTAAAATTTGTCAAAAGAATTACATAGAATTACTTTGAAAATTAATCTTCTAGTAGAATTGTACAAAATTAAGAATTGAGCTAGATACAGCATTAATTCTGTTAGATTGATTTACTAGATTGATTGATATTGTATTATCATATCAAGTATGTTATATCAAATCTGCGTATCATGCCTTGAGTAATATTGATGTATGTTGGTTCTATTATAATATTAATACATTAAAATATTTTGCAAATATTTTCAACAGATCGTATTATCCAAAATAAACAAATCGAACCTCAGTCACCGTGTAACATGTCCGCTGCGACTGTTACTGGTTGTGTGATTTCTACTTTTACCGCTTCAGAAGTTAGGTTTTCTGTTTTTGATTTTTATTCAATTTTTTTGTATTTATAGTATATCATCCAGAAGCAGATTACGCCGATGACTCCGACGATGGCGTCGGTGAGGCCGAGTGCGAGGAAAATGTATTCTATGTCCATGATGAGTGGCATGACGAACATGAGCACGACCATGAGTACGAGTCTCATTCCTTGGAAGACGCTTGCGAGTGCTGGTCTTCTTTCCATTTAATAGACTCCGCTGCAGATCATGAGTGCGCCTCCGAGTGGGTACCCGAAAAGTGCCATTTGGAGCGATTTCGCGCTGGTAACGATGAATTCCGGGCTCTTGGTAAAAAGACTTGCTAGTTACTGCGCGAATATCATCTCAACGGCCGTCATGAAGCTCACCACGCCAATTATCAGCCAGAACGTGTATTTCAGCAGCTTCAGCACGCGCTCCCACATTTTAGCCCCCACGTTAAACCCCAGTATGCTTACGAACCCGAGATAAATCGCTTACCTAGGTTATAATACCAGCATGGATAACCTAGTATACAATCCGACTGATGCGTTCAGCCTCTCAGCCTGCTCAGCACTAGCTGAATATTTTTTTATCATCATATTGGCCAGTAAGACTCCCATTTAATTCGGTAGGGCGTTTAAAAATTACGGGAACGATTAGTAAGCGATTATTCCAATCGTCTTCAAATCGGGTTTAACCTTACCAGCGAATTTGAGCACAGACTTCTTAAAACAGCCCATGTAATTCAAAACGGTGTACGTTCCAGTCACAGTGAGAGCAAAAACGGTTGAAAAAGCAGCCGCGTAGAGCTCCAACTACTTGTACCACACAGGAAAAAGAATTGAGTCAAAAACTAATGTAAGTATTGAGGAAGAAACTTGGACGAACATGGCCGTCATGGCCCTGTTTTCAACCCGGAATAGAGGGAGGAAGCCCCCGTTCGGTGAATACACCAGAGGACCCACTAGAAGCATCACAAGTGCGTACTACTTGGCTAAACGCAGCATCTCGCCCTCAGCGCACCCAAGCCACATTAAAAAGGGGGTTAAAAAGGGGACAAAAACCACCGGAACCAAAACCACGTAAAATATCACGAAATACAAATACTGGGTCAAGAAAATGTTTGCTCCCTTCAAATCATTCTTACCAAGTGCAGGACCAATCAAAGCCACAGCTCCAATCGAAAAGGCAACCGGCAAAGAAGTACAACTCAAATACTCAATCGCTGAAAATATAGCCTGCGCAGCCAGACCCACCTCGCCAATGTAGTTCCCAATAAAAATTGAATCAATAATCTGATACATACTCAGAGAAAGCAAAGAAACGACGTTCGGAATGGACTACTGCAAAAGCAGCTTAAAAATTGGTGTTTAACCCAACTTCCGAAGCTTTTCCTCTGGAGTCTCCAATTAATGAGGATGTTTCATTTAGAGTGGTGATTGTTATTTTATCTAATCTGTATTGTAGTTAGTTTTAATATGTTAGATACAGTCAAAAGAATTGCAAACACTAACAAATTTATAAAATCAGATATGTATACATATGTGCTTTAATTCTAGTAATTAAGTATATTTGAAGCTTTAAATATCAGATTATTGTTTTAATGTTTATTTATTAAACGTACGTGTAGTGAATTAATGTGATCTTTATGTTATCACATTTTTCTATTGTAAATATCGTTATCGTAGAATACACAATAATTGTATAAGACGAATCAATTATCATTTCCATTGGAGTTCTTCGAGCTTGAATTGGTCAAATTTGGCTTCGAACGATCCGGCGAATGGCGAGCAAGCCATAACTCCGATTTTGATTTCTTCAGTCGCGTTGTGCATGTGGAAGATTCTGAGTGCGATCCATTCTTTCATTTATTCAGTTTTGAATTCGATTTTGAAGTCGTTTCCTTTCCTGTGTGCTCTGATAGTAACCGAGTCGCATTTTGGGTCGTAGTCGAAGGTGCTCCAGTCGCTGTATCCGAATTGTGTGACGACGGCTCCGATTTATTGGAATTCTGGGCCTCCTTCTAGTCCAGCCTTGACCCAGTTATTATTATCTACAAACATGAACAATTGCGCTTAGTCGTATGGGGTTGAAAATCTTTATTGCGTTCTGACCGTGTAAGTGAAATCATTCTTCACTGTTGTTACATAAGCGGGCGCGTTCGACATCTCCATGTTGAAGTAGGTCTTGTTGAAGTAGTCCGTTTTCGGCTCCGTTTATATTGTAACGGAGGTGGAAGTAACGTCGTAGGATTTCGGTTCGTTGATGAAGGAGTAGTTTTACATTTGGAGTGGAAAAGGGTTATTATGGAGGGGGAGGAAATGATGCAGGGGGTAAGGTGCATGTGGGTGATTTTAATATAGGTTCAGTATTTGGAAAGTGTTTTCAGGATTTGAGAAAATAGATTGAGAATCCAGGTATAATATTAATTTGTATAGTTCTGGTTATAGCGATTTTTCAGTATTTTTTCAACTCACGAAAATTTTATAAAACTTTAACTGGATTTAGCATTTACGGCACAATAGCCGGGATAATACAATACATTTGATGCCCTCAAAGGTTTAGAACACGATATGAACCTACTTCAAAAAATCAGAAATATCACTCAAACTCGATCAACTTTTCTTCTTTCTTTTCTTCTTTGACTTCCTCCTTTTCTTCTTTCTTCTCTTTCTTTTCCTCTTTCTTATCATGATATTAAACGTAATCAAATGGTATTTTTGGTATGTTTTAACTTAAACCTTAAAACCTTTAAGTACCTTTACTTTTTAAAAGTTCTTCTTTCTCACTATTTTATAATTTTTTAACATAAATTTCAGTAAATATTGGAGCAACATTATTAATTTTCAGTGAATTAACAATATGTTTGACTTCTTCATAGATAGCTTCACAACACATAATTATAAAATTACCAGTTTCCTAATATTTAAACTAACAACCTGTAATTTTTGTTAAAATAAATTCTAAGTTTTAATGCGTATTGGATGGAAATTTATTAAGATTGCAAAAGAAGAAGTATTCAAGATTCTATGCATTTTATATTTCACATTTAATATTACTATCTTCATAGTCAGATTCAGATTATAATTATGTATACTACCTGTTTTACTTGACTTCTTTCTTTTCTTCTTTGACTTCCTCCTTTTCTTCCTTCTTCTCTTTCTTTTCCTCTTTCTTATCTTCATTGTCTTTCTTTTTCTCTTTGTTTTCTTTCTTCTTATTGTCATGGGATTTCACGTGGTCAAATTTGGTTTCTTGTCTGTTTTAAGTGATGGCTTTGAGTGCTTCTCCGTCTCGCTTTTCTACTTCAGTATTAGTAAATTCTCCTTCTAATTATTTTAATATTTCATCATTCAATGATTTAATAGTAACTTTATTGAAGAGTCCTTCTTTAAATTGTTTGTCATAATATGAAACAACAGTTTTCATGTCGGATTCATCTTGTTCGGATTCGGTGATAGTAAGAGCAACACATTTTCTACCGAAACGACCTGCACGATCAGTTCTGTGGACGTAAGTAATTGGGCTTACTTTGAATTGGCCGTCTGGTTGCATTTCGGTTGGGAGATCAAAGTTAACGACAATTGCGATTGTGATAGCGTCGATGCCTCTAGCCATCATGTCGGTGGTGATAAGGACTCTAGTCTTGGAGGCAATAAAATCGGCAAATGACTTTTCACGCTCTTCTGGGGTCATTCCTTCGTGATATCTTGAACAAGCATAATTCATCTTGATCATCTTTCTGTAAACATTGTCGATACCATTTCTGGTCTTGCAGAAAACAATGGCTTTGAAACCTTCGTCGAAGCAATCTAAGTTGAATAACTTTTCGACCATTTCTAATTTGCCTTCTTCACCCTTACCTCTGGCATCATATTAGAAGTGAGCGGTGTTATCAAGGAATATTTGTTAACGAACGCAGAAGATTTCTCTTCCACTGAACCATTCGTCAATTATTTTAGTCTTTGTTTTTTCTTCAAGAGTAGCAGTGAAAAGAAGTTTTTAAACGTTTTGCTAAACAGCTTTGAATATCTTTTTGATGGCTTCTTGGCTTTCATCGTGAATAATAAAGTGATCGGCTTCATCAATAACTACAATTCTAATAGAAGCTGAAGAATTTAGGGCGGCAACTTAACCGCTTCTACCAGTTTTTGGTGCAAAGTTGGATAAAAAGGCGTCAGCTGTTCCGATAATGATGTGTTTGTTCTTCTGGAAGGCATGACCAGAGCTCATACCCAAGCAAAGTGAGGTTGTGATATTAAGTGGATCGCATAGCATCTGAGCTTTTTTCATAATTTAAAATGCTAAGATTTGTGTGTGGACAATGATAACGGCTTAAGTTTCTTGTATTTTTGGATCTACTCTACGGATAGCAGAAATTAAGTAAGCAATGGTCTTACCAGTGCCGTTAGGTGCTTCACACATACCAGATTTCTTATCACTTTCTTTAATCTCTTTAAGTAGCATTTCTTGAGTTAAGGAAGGATTCATAAATTTATTAGCAACTAAGGCGTCTACCAATTATTCATCGATGCCTAGTTCTTTCCAGGTTGATGTGGACAATAGTTTTTATGCTAATGATGTCATTAATGATTATGGTGTGGAAAATTTTTGGTTTTATATTTGTACTGTAATATTGTTAAATGTCTGGAAAACTATTATTAATAACTAACCAAAAATACTAATAATTAACCCTTTAATCATAATAAATGTTATTCATATAGGTATAATAACGTATAGTATATTATTTGCGTTACTTGTGGCTTTAACTCAATACTTGAATAATTAACGTTTCCTATTATTTTGTGTTTCCTATTTTCAATAATAAATTCTAAATTCTACAAAAAATATTTTCATTCACTAATCATTTTCTAAAACATTTTCCCCGTTTTCTTGAGCATGCGTTCTGCGTTCCGCTCCACCCATTCCGTTTATTTTTGAATCGTTTCCAAATCTCTCTCGACCGTTTTCAGTTCGAAATTCGTCAATTTCAAAAGATTTGAGATTTGATAGAAGTTCAATTCGTGCTCAATTATAATTGAATTCTAACGCGAGCAAAGCGGAGACTCGGTCTCAATAGATTCGTAAATCGTGCACAACTTGTGACCGCGCAGAATTACCTGATTTGAATCGTCAAAACTATACATTCGGAGTGGGATAATGTATTAGAATTAATATACAAATGAAATACTAAATTAGTGTACAAATATGTTTATAAGTTATAAGATGGATAAAAATAGACAGCAGATAAAATAAACAATAATAGACATATAAACAAATGGACATGATAAGGGCTGAATAAAGGCCAGAGACGAATATAGTGAGAAATATATACATTACATTAAATCTACATACATATATTACACTAAATACATATCAATCCGGGATTGTTCATTATTATTTGTTTTATAGATGGTTAATGTTAAAATAGTAAAAGTCAATTTATAACAAGTGAACTTCTTGATATTTTCAAAATAAAAAAGATATAGATATTGAAAAGTAATTACTACATTACCTTGCGTGAAAGGGAGGTGCTATTTCGCTTATAAGGGTGTAGGTCAACTCACTTATAAGGGAGTTCCTTCATGCAAAACTCCCTTATACGCAAGTGACAAATACCATAGTTTTTAACCTTGTTTTTTAACCATAAATCTTTCAAATTCGACATTTCCACAAGATACATTTTGGATACATTTTTGCTTATAAGGGAGATGAAAATGATAACTCCCTTATAAGCAAATAAGCTACTCCCTTACAAGCAAGGTTATGTAGTAAAAGAAACATGAATTTTCGCCATTTTAATAAACTGGAATACAGTTATGGGAGGTGGAATTGCTTTTTCTTGTTTACTATGTGAGTAATTATATATTAAAATATTTTGCCACTTCTAATGCGGATGACAAATTCCAATAAATAATCTCAAGTTGGAGATTATTCATGAACTACTCATTAACACAAGAGGGCCAAAAATATGATTTCGATCGTATTAGACCATAATCGACTATTCAAAGTCGGTATTTAATATTCCAAAAAGGAAAAATAGAAATTACCACATGCAATAAAAGGACGGCAATGACAAAAATAAACGCGGTAGAAGATGTTTAGGGAAGGTCAACTAATTCACTTAACAAACTTAGGCAGTTCTGAAGCGTTTGTATTCTCTTCATTTCTGGGTCCAACGGATGAATTCATAAAATATTGTACCAATCTGAACTAGTTATATCACTTGTTTAAGATGTCCCTGTGTAATTTCTACGTTTTAGTCAACAAAACTAATTTATGAAAGATTTTATCTCGAAAATATATGGTAGTTAAGCCTGATTGGAGAAAAGAATAAGAGGATCCAATGATTGGTATACGGACGCAATATGTAATTTATAACTAGTAGCGCAAGCACTGGACCTGCAGAGGACCTCGGTGTTCATCTTCAACTGGGTCAATCTGAACGATTTTAGGTATTTCTTAATCACGAAAAACAATGGAGGACTTTTTCTTTCAATCTCAACCGGGAGCTCAAGATGAAGTATTGGTACTTCGCTTAATTAGAATTATAATTCAGGTAGTTACAGTCGCTTTCATTCTCAATATTCAAATAATGAATGCATTTTTGTTTCTTGAAGAATGGAATCAAGTGGGTTAGTCGGGCCCAGCATTAAATAATATATTGATGCTACTCTAAAACAACAGTTATTTTACTTATGATCTTCCACTTCCATTTCATAATGAGAAATCAATTTTCTTGATTGTTAAATTATACAACGTTAGGTAAAGTTGAAACTTATTATTGAAGTATATACAGAGTTATATACGTTAATTATTGTAGCACAGCTATCCAAGGCTCAACCAGGCCTTGATGTGATTGAAGCACTTTACAAATCAATAGTAAATAGAGTTAATGAGTGTATTGATGAGGAGGGAGAACACACTCATTATTGAGCCGGGCAGTGATATAAGTAAGATTCAAATAATAAACTTCATTCTTCTTCCTAATTCAAAAAAGCATTTCGAGGGCCCACCACTGTATTATCAACCACAAGAATATACAAGAATTATTAAAATATATATTATTTTTACTTGGCTATAGTAAAATAACTAGTATATATTTATTTATTGCGTTTAGATGTATGGTTGGATTGTTGCTGTTGAGTGAGTCATTTTCGTGTGTTTTTTCAGTTTATTCTCTATTTGTTTAACTTATTTACTTTTAATTCAGAGCAACCATTAATTCGTATGTATATATATTTAAAAAAGTAAGAATCATTTTGTATCATTTATACAATATACATGGGATAAATAACCTAGAATAATCACTTTCATTAATCAACGCATTCTTTTAAGCACATTCGTTTGAGCTTTACTTAATTCTTATACATAATATTAATGTTTTAGGTTAAAATCATAATGTTATCTTCATATTTACATAATATATCGTACATATTACACAAATCTTTAATAGCAGCTGGAATTTGGGTTTGCATTCCCATTAGTTTAGATATTGTTTAAAATTATGATGTTTCATTAGTATTTTTAGTATCAAAGCTATTTATGGAGATACTTTACTCATCTTTTATATATTTTGTGTTAGAGTGATGTAATCCTCTCTGTAATTTGTTATTTTTTAATACAGAAGTTACTTACATTTAATGAAGCGAAAAAGTTATATTATGATGTATTATTATGTATCTAGAATTAATTGTATTTCTAATAATACACTAAATTGTATAAATTGATAGACACAAATACAAAATGATACATGATATGTTCATTAAATGTAATATTATTAACAAACGCTGTTTAAATAGAAATCTACATATCAATACAAATCACATAAATCATAAAATTAATCATAATTAGATAGAAAACTTAGAAACAAAGATGAAAGTCATTTTAATAAACTGGAATATTATCAACCACAAGAATTATTAAAATATATATTATTTTTACTTGGCTATTGTGTAACTAAGTTTGGATTTGTGGATTGTCATGATTTACGAGATGAAGATGGAATGATTGAATTGAACCTTAGTACTGATGATAAGGTTACAGTTAAGTGAGTCATTTTATTATTTTTACTTGGCTATAGTAAAATAACTAGTATATATTTATTTATTGCGTTTAGATGTATTGTTGGATTGTTGCTGTTGAGTGAGTCATGTTATTATTAGATATCTTCTTTACATTTTAAATTAACTACCATATTAAAAAATAACATCAAAACTTTGTCAAAGAATTCTATTTAACACGTCAGATTTTTGACATTTCTTCTGGAAAGTATCATTTTAAGTCATTAATTGGCAAACATAGTCGTATTTACAGATTACAAAAGTGATGCAACTTGTCCAATAAACAGACCATGATTGTATTTTAAAGATTCTAAGCTCGAATCGAGTTTCTATATCTTAGTATTGAATTTTGATTTCAAGATTTTGATTTTGGAGAAAATCTAATTCAAAGAAGTTATAGGGGAGTTGGCATCTCTTATCTTATTTGCGTACTTAATTTCTTCTGCACTCGGTTATCTTTGACTGCTCAAATTGAACCCATAATTACTAAGTTTCTGAATTGTCTGTGAATCTATTACTTTGTTACTTTGAGCATCGACTTCCTTTAAACTATGTAAATGGTATAATGGTTAAATATATACTATTAAATTGTTTTACAAAAATAATTTTTCCAATTTTTTATTTGATTGTAAGATATCAATGTTCTTTATACAGCAATAACAAATATTTAATTTTTAAAGCTACTTCAGGTATTGAATTGGAGTGATATCAACGTTTTCATTATTGTAAAGTGATAGCTCTTTCAAATTAACAAGCGATTATAGCGCATCTATTTTTTTCAAGCAGCAATTGTCTAAATTTAGGATAGTAAGTTGGGTTAAGAATTATAACGAAGTTATATCAATATTTTCGTTACTGCAAAGAAATAGTTCGTTCAAATTTACTAACGGCTGTAACATGTTTGTATTTTTAAGACCGAGTAAGCCCAAAATTAACTTTCTAAGTTGGGTCATCTTTGAAAGAGGGCTTATATCGATTCCGTTGTATCCATAAAGAGTCAATGCTTTCAAATTATTAAATTTCGTAATGCTCTAAGTTAATTGAAGCCAGTTTGTTTTAATTTGCGTAATAATAATTGAATCGTGAAGGATTAATACTTCAAGATTTTCCAGCTAAAAATCTTCAACGCTCTAGATGCCGCAAAACTATAAAGTCAGTTCTTTGATGGTTTTTGAGCTCAACTTTGGAACCAAATCCGAACATTACTAAAATTTCAGGTCACGAATATTAAAATTGCTTATGAACTCTATATTTTGTAAATCAGATTCGCTAAATATAAGAACTTGATTTTAAATGTTGAATTGGTACTTTTTAATCATTCTTTAGTCATATTCCATTTATGTGGAGTGTTTAATTATTGTAAAAATCGAATAGAAGAAGCTATGGAATAATAACAAATAAACTATTATTACTTTGCTAAGTAAAGTTCTCCATAAAATCACAAATCAATAAATAACATGACCTACTTAATAGCAACAATCCAATGTTCATTGTGGTGTTATATTATATTGCTTTTCAGAAAGTTAACTGATTGTTGAGGTTTAAAAATTAATATACCTGTTTAAATATCTAAATATATCAAAATCATCATCAATTTTTAATTGAAAATATTGAATTAATTATTCAGATCAACTCAGTTCCGTGGTTTGACCTCATTAGACACCTCTCAGCTCAGGACAAAATTTGATGTGTGTGATTTGAACTTTTTCTAAAAGATTTTAACTATGTATTCATAAGTATGTATTCATGCATTTAAAGCTATTACGCCCATTTCCACCACTAAAAACCACCGAAACTGGCTGATGATGTTGATTATAACACGAGAAAGGTGTTCAATCAGGTCTCCCAATTAAAGTAGTAGAATGTAGTAGAATGTAGTTACAATATATTAAATACTATTATACAGACAAAGATTCAATCTATACAGTTATTAAATGAATTTATGCAAAAATCATATCTTTTGAAATAGAAAGAGGTGACTAATTCCATTACGTAATATAATTTATTACTAAAAAATTAATAAATTTATGTTAATCATGTAATATATATTTATAGTGTAAAATAATGTAAAATATGATTGATTATTACTATTTCGTGTTTATATTGTATATAATGACATATTTATTTCCACTTTATAATTAAAATCAATTGAAATATAATTTCAATGAGGAAATTTCACATTACAACATTACATAGCTAATACATTAAAATGCATTTCTTTCGTTCTCGTATTAAAATTAAAGATTTAGTTACATTTTACTATATTATTTTACTCTATTAATTTTGAATATTAATTTTGAAGTTATTTGTGGTTATTAATATTTGATTTGTTATCATTTCACTTCGTAAACTAATAATAGACACGATTTTGACGAATTAGAGTTTTAAGAATATAATGGAAGAATATATTAGAGTTTCTTTAAAGTTTCTATAAATTTCTATATATGAATTAGATGTTAATATGAAGCTTTTGGATATTAACTTTGCATATACCTATGTTCATTAATTTTTAATATAAAATTGTCATAATACTATATTGTATAAATATTATACTGTATATAAAATTAAAAATACATTTAATCAATTTTATAGCTTTAAATAATGATAATAGAATAATATTATTGGTAATACATTTAATAAAATCCTATATCAATCACTCAATATAACATTTATGGGGGTGAAAATATATATTAACATAGAAAAATCATAGGTCACGAATATAGTGTGATTGATGTGTATAGTATGTTTCGGAAGCGAAAATAAATGAGTGTTAGTGAGTATGTATCTGTTTGTTTTTATGGTTGTTTCTTCAATCTTATAAATATTCCGCTCGAATCCCTGTCCGGGGCGCAAACCACCCCGAAAATGAACAACATTAAACTTATCTCAGAAACTAGCTGAAGACACGCGGATTTCACCAAACTCAATGATTATTGACGTATTTCTTATCCTAGCACTCATTAGCACTCATCTGCGCTTTAGAAAATGATACTTTGTACAGTTAATAATTGAACGGGACGACCCCTACTCTAGATTTTTCTATGAACTGTATTCATATCCATATACTTCTACAATATATCGATTTCCACTCGCTGAGCCTATTACTATATATAATATTATAAATAAGAGGTCATTTTAGTTGATTTTACTAAAATAAAAAGAGGTGATTAAAACTTCATATTTAAGATACTTACCAATAATGGCCTTGATTTGACAAATTAATGGAATACATGAAATTATACATGAAATTATGAACATGTACATGAAATTATAAAAATGAATAAATATTGAAATAAATAGTCATATAATTAAATAATAACATCATTTAGTATTTGTTCCACACCAAATGAATCCATAAAAACCCAAAAACGAGTGTCAGTGACAAAAATAATACTAATAAGTCATTATCAGTATCATTTCACATTTAAATATTGCAATTATGATGCACTTAGAAATTTATTACAATAAACTGCATTTTAATTTCACTAAGCTTTTTTGCGTAGTTGATTTGTGATTTTGCTATTTCACTACAAATAATGAATACAAAATCGATATAATATATATTTATTATACGTAATTAATTAATAATTATATTGATAATTATATTTAGTAAACATGAAAAATTTCAATATGATTTGATAAAATACATTTCTATCAGGTCAAATAACATTTTGACCACAAATTTAATTAAATTTATGCTTCATGCAATCTTGATATTGATACTAAAAGTATAATACCTAAAAGTAATATTTGAGTCTATTTGTTAAAAGCTAATATATAAAAAATTAAAAATATTGATTTAAAATATTGTATATTTGTAGAAAATAATCTTATTGTTATATTAATAAAATATTTATAAAGTTTAAGTGATATTCAACATTTATTTAGGTGTGGAATGTTAGAATTAATCTCATAAATCTAAAATTAAAAATAAAAGAGCTCAAAAATAAATGCTCAATTTATGAAAAAATGAACGGGATGATCACATCTTATATTTTATAGGGAAAGGATTCATATATAGATATACAAACTGGGTTAAAATGAACTCTCGTACGAGCCTATTAGTTAAGATCGATTTTTACATTTACACTCCGAAATAGTACTAGACCTATAAAAAATCATTATATTTATAATATTTCGAATTCTATAACTTAAAATTTAGACAAAAATATTGTATTAATATTTTAATGCGGTATTAATGGTAATATGAGTAATACAAATATATTTTCAAAATATATCAAAGGACCTTTCCTGCTTGTTATATCAAAACATCTATTTGTTTGAATTCTATAAATAGAACCACTATTTTTAACATCATATATCATCTATTTACTATATTTTACTATAACAACATTTTTTAATAATTAATTCAAAATGTAAGTGTTTAACTAACCTCAAAAAATTTTCTGTGTAACTATTATTATATATAGATGCAATATATACAGTCATTCCTTTCTGCTCTGTGCATCCTAAATCAAGCATAGGATGAGCTTAGAGGTTCATTAGACTTACACAAATCAAAAACCAGAAAACGATATTAAATGCTACTCACTCGTTAATTCACCAGAAACTGCTTCGCTCAAAGTTCACATTTGAACTTCTAAATTGTGTTGGAGTCTTTTAACGTTCGCCGCCAAAACGTCCACATTTTTCTGGACGTGTTCTGCGTAGTCAATTATCCCCTCCGTTTTGGTCAAATACTTTGTTAGTTCCTCGTTCATGGATTCAATTTGCTCAACCAGATTTAGTGATTTAAGGTTCAAGGTGAATTAGTTTATGCGGGGATTGTACGGGATTTCGTCGTTGCTGTTTGGAGCGGTGCTGATGCTGTGAAACTGGTGCTGTAGGATATTGTTGTTTAATATTGGTAATACTTTCATTGTGGAGTGGGGAATGTTGGACGTAAAATGATGGATAACGCGAATAAATGGTATTTTTTCAATTGTGTATGTATTTTGTATTTGTAATTTTAATTCACATGAAATAAATAAATTCAATATATGTAAAATTACACACAATATTATATATGGCTGTATGAATAGTCTAAGATTGTAAATGATTTTCACATATTTATTTTTCTTAATACACATTTTCATAATACACAACTGTTATGGTTTGATCAATATTACTTTAACTTACTGTTATCATTATTGCATGTGCTTTAACTTCTTTTCCAAATTAATTTTTAATTTGTTAACATTTTTATACATTATGTCAATGTTATTTTGTAATATATTGGAACACTGTTGTATGTTGACAGCTCTGTCATTTAATTCTCTAGCCTCATCATTGGCATTCTCAATCTGTTTTAGTAAACTTATATTGGAAGTTAAAACAAGAAATTGTGTAGTCATATTTACTGGTGGAAGCGTTCTGTCCTCGTTACTTATACTATTATGTGCGGTATTACGCTGGTTATTAATTCCATCATGTACAAATCCTCTTTATAAAATATTGTTCTTCAAAATAGACATTACTCTCATATATTTGTTGTTGAAGTGGGACAATCAAATGTTCTCATTACATGTCAGCTACATCAAAATATCAAATTATATTGTAATTTGTTAACATTGTGAATCCACAATTCAGTTAAATTTATTTGTAATTTAAATTGTAGTTACTATATATTTTATTACTTATAAAATAACGACTTTAGAATTTTAAGAATTTAATGTACTAAATGATTTTTTATAAACTATATTTAAAATTTGACTGTTATGTATATTCGTCCACAAATTTGAAGTAATTCCTATAAAGCTAACTAAACGTGGTAATGTGTATTATGCTAAAGTTAAAACCAAATCGAATATCATAAAAAATTCAATTTCATTCATATTCAGGCCCACCCGTTAACTTCATTCAGGATTTAGTACTATTGCCACCTGGGCATTCCTTTCAGCTCCATGATGTCTTCGAACAGTCTTTCAATGTAGTTCTCGGCCAGTTTCACGTTATCCAGCCCGTAGTTCCAGTCCTCGTGGTACGGGTTTTCAGCCCACAGATCTTTGTACTGAATTATTTTAAAGTGGTAGTAATCGTGTTTGTTAACCCAATTAAGAACCATTTCAAAATCCTCTTCAGGAACGTAGAACAAAAGATCAAAATCCCGCCCGTCCCTCAGCTCAGAAAGGACCTCGTTCAGCTCAACAATGTTCTGTTCCGTTATTTTAGTGGAGGAAAACGGGTGACTGAGTGCTTTAAGAACGTAAAGAACACGCTCATAATTTAAATTCTATTTGAGAAATATTTATATTTGGGTGTTTACGCTCTTTTTGAACTTTTAATATGTTTTAAGCTCAGTTGGAGAGTTGTCTATTTCGTCAAACTAGTGATTGCTGAACATGTTGTACTTATTGTCGTACACCTTATAAATGCTTGAATGTTTGTTGTAGCGGTGACTTAACGCAGTGGTAAGTTTGCCAATCACCATATTTTCAAGCTCCCAATACCCCTCGAACCTGTTCTACAAAATAGTTATCAGGTTCTCCCACGTTTTAATCCCGAAACCATAAATTGGAGAGTGGACAAGAAACATCCTACGAGTAATCAACGTTCCGCCAACTTAACACCAGGCACCTAGGCTGAAAATGCCATCATACTCAGTTTTCGGTTAAATCATGTTTATAATAGACGTTTGATTTTATGTTGTAATTTCTGATTAATTGAAATCTTGTAGCCTAAAACTTACATATATAATATTTTCGCTAAATTATGAGTTATTACAAACCTGATTATTTACTGGCAATGGGAACTATATGTTTTTACTGAACATTATAGTTTCCTAAGATACATAACGAGAATATGAATGTGTTATACGTTTAGCTCGGTGATCATAATAATAAACACATTAAATAAATGAATACTATAGTGACGAATTTATTATTAATTACAACTAGTGAGATATTCTATTTTAATCATGAAACGCCATAGGACTCCATTCAACTATATAATCAGCTTTTGATGTATTAATTACTTTTTATAGAAGCAATTCTTTTGGCACATCATAATACCCAAGAATACGTAAAACATAAATATTGGATGAAAATTATTTTTAATAAAAAGGTTAGCATTCATTAAAGTTTAAACAATTTACTAAATATAACTAATTAGCATAGTTAATAATTGTTTTAATATATTCATGAGCTATTTAATCGTTATAGTCCAAAAGAATCCACAATTAACTTTGCTTATATGTTTATTGTTAAAAATTATCTATAGCTTTCTTTATATAAGATAACTCGTCGTACAGAAGTGATACACACGCAATACTGCTATTATATTGTTTTTAATTAGCTTAATCGATATTAATTGAATATACTAAATATGCAATAATCATATTGAAGTGAAATTTATATTACGTTCATAACACTTTCATAACACTAAAAATAGTACATACTATTAATATTTGTTATACTTTAAGAATCTTATAATTAATACTTCGTACTTTGATTTGAAGGCCATGTAGCCATTTTTCGACACTATTGACAGGCCTATTTAAATTTTGGGGACTGGTTTATTTTCGTCATATTAGCCTTACCTTAAAAGGAAATATTAAATTTGCGGTTATTGACTTTCATTTTTGAGTGTACATTTGACTCAAAACTTTCTCATTAACTTCAAATAAATGTTAATACAGTGTTAATAAATTGTAAAATAATAATTTACAATTGGATATTAAAATATCTATAAACATTTGCATTCATATATAGATATAAGACTTTATTTTGATTATTTCACTTCTATATTTGATTTGTAAATATTGCTAAATGACTCTAGTTGTGTAAGCGATTTTGCATAATAGTGATATAAATATACACATAAGTATAAATCATAAATATACCGCTAGTTAAATATATAATATATATTAGTCTCACAAATTTTGTTTAACTTTGTAACTTTAAGTAATCCCTCTAATCTACTTATATTTAATGTATATTTATTATTCTATGTTTATATTGTCACGAAATTAAACGTATTCTATATCAGTAATTTTACAAATACGAAAATATATTTCATGTTGGAGTGAACATTTAAATATCATATTTCAATATAATTCTATAATATTACTATATTGTGAAATCAATAATTAATATTGGTCAAATAATAGACAAAATACAAAATTTGACCAATTATAAAAGTTGTTGATTTTGTATATAATTATTAGTAATTATTTATACAGTGCATTCTCTTTCACACCACTTTGCTATTATGAAAATATGACGATATTATATCTTTAAATCAGTATCTATATTGAATAGAAAACTCTATGGATAATACTAATATAGATATTTAACTACACACAGATCCCCTATTTATTTGGGTTTTACTGCGGTTATTCATATAGTTATTCAACTATCAATTATTTCAAACTCGTGGTATTGCATTCATGGGCTATAGATAGTTTTTAATCAATTAGACTAACGACTATACAAATTCGCATGTCTCTATCTCATTTCTGAGTTAAACTGGAACACTCTTTTCATATGGGGTGGAGGAAGGATCTGGACGGGTTCGGGCGCAATAATTTCATTTATGATTATATAATAGCATATATTATGATCATGAATACCTATATAGAACGAAAATATCATAATCTCATTATTTCTTCCGAAATCTCAACTAATCAAATCATGTAGCTGTTTCAAAGTACCAAGTTAATTAATCATGATATAATTTGATGACATCTCAAATAATTAACACTGAAAATATAGAGTCCTTTATGTAAAGGAGTAAAGAACGCGTTAAAATGAATACATCATTTTTTAATGTTTCTTGTGATTGAAGTAATTGATTATTGAATGGATGTTTTTGAGATGTACCAAAAGAGTGAGCCGATATATAAAATTAATCATATTAATATCATAATTTTTTAATTTATGATATAGATTTTTAATTCCTTTCTTATTGTCACACTTTCAATTAATAATTTTCAATGAAAAAACATGAATTATTAGATTTAATTTTCATATATAGCTTCTTATATAGCTTATATATTTTTCATTTATATATTCATTTATTGGTATTATAATAGTTTGTAAGTTATTATAATCAATTATTATAATTAAATCTGCGGAAGCTCTTGTAGCTTAGAGTTATATATATATATATATATATATATATATATATATATATATATATATATATATATATATATATATATATATATATTCATTTCACTTCCTCGAGACGGCACAAACAGACTTCATTGAGACTTTCGAAAGCAAAACATTGGCTCTCGCACGCCAGAGTTTCCACTTTCAAACGGGCTCAACCCGTCATTTATGCCCACTCAGTAAAGACTCAATAAGACCATCACTGAGTCGTTAGCGGACCAGTTTCACCTGATTCGCTAACTTACTTTTTAGAAACTGTTTCTCGCTTTTTCCTTCGGGTTGAATATTTAAATATTGAGGTTTAAAGGTGTATTTATTATACTATGTGTATTCTTGAAAATGATTGTCATTAAGATGGAATGATTAAATTGACAGTCAGTTAAGTGAGTCATTATAGATACAGATCATTATGTACTATTTTAACAACTAATAACGTTTCTATCTCATAAATCAAAAACGCTACAAACTAATCACACCTTGTGACAGAATTATTCATTTCACCATTGTTGATATATTATCAACTAACTTTAGTGATTATGTGTTTGATTTCGATTTAGTCTTCTATAACCAGATAAGTTAAACCCACAAATAAAATATGATAAAAGATTATATAAAACAATACTAAAAATATTTTAATAAATAATAACACTTCACATATGGGATAGTCAATAGGCAATAT
The DNA here is from genome assembly GCA_963988835.1 of Hexamita inflata. Taxonomy (NCBI): domain Eukaryota; phylum Fornicata; order Diplomonadida; family Hexamitidae; genus Hexamita; species Hexamita inflata. The sequence goes on from CAXDID010000066.1 coordinate 79,522, forward strand.
TTCAACATAACTTAAATTGACAAATAAACCATGTTTAAAATTATTTGTAGGTTAAGATATGTATTTAAATCATTCTACGCATATATAAATTATAAATAGTTAGAATAAAAGAATATCTTAATTGGATAAATGTAACTAAGTTAAATAATTTGCATTTTGTTGTGGTTAAGTTTTTATCCAAACAAATGATTGTTTATTTTCGTTATCACAATAATCTGATAAATAAATAAAAATTCAATTAACTGATGATTAGTAAATATTCTCATTTAATGATCACTTATATCAGATAACAAACAATGAAATATTTATTTATAATAATAACACTTCACTATTTACTTAAGTAGTTAAAATATAAGGAAGTATGTTCAATTACTAAAATAATGTGTACTATTTGCAGGACAATCAAATATTTAAGTTAACTGAACGTTTGGAATTGGAGTTAGTATTAAATCCTGAAAAGTAATTGTAATATTTACAAACCATTAATCAACTTGCCATATTTTCTGTGATAAATACAGAATCTTTCTTGATTTTCGATCTCTAAACCAAAGAATCTGTTATGATAGATCTTGCAACTGTTAAAGCTATTCAACCCAACTTTGATACCATTGATACCACTTCTTACACAAGTATATTTAAGCATCCTCCAACTTACGATGATTCTTATTTGCAAGATTAATATGCCCGTTATCCTTAGATGACCTCTAAACTTGAGTAATTGTTAATAAAGCCAAAATCTGACAAAGAAATAAAGAATTTCGCGAATATTAATATGTGTGTTAGGTTGCGTCCTGAGATGGATGTGTTCATGGTGTTATTCTAAAACAAGATTTAGCTCCTTACGCATGATTTCAAGGTGCTTGTTGAGTCTACTCTCGATCCAGCATTGGAGTATCCACCTCATATGAAGTATTTATCTCAGATTCTTGTTTGCAATGGTTATTACATCCAGTTCAAGGATATAATTTACAAACTGAATTAAAAGCTCCAATTTGAGAAAGTGGCCGAGGTTCCTGATAAGTCAGAGTTGCTCCCCTTTGGTAACATGTTCTAAATGCAGAATAAGCTCTATGTGCGTTCTAAGAAGGGTGTTTTGTACGAATTTATTAATAACGAGTTCAAAACAATAAAGAATATAAGCGGTTTGTTCTTCCACTTCTGCGATTCTTTAGTTGTTTTGAGGCATGATGGAAAGCTCTATACAATTTAACAAGATTTCACCGAGTCTTTAATCACTGATGAGCTCCTTGATTTCAAAGTGCTTATCTGCACTGCTGGTGTGTTAATGCTCGAGTCCAGAATTGAGAAAAGGACCTGCTTCGTAAACATGATCACAAAAGAAGTTAAATCAGTGAACGAAACGTACAAAATTGACGAGATTTTGCAACTTTCCGACGTCGGAATGCAAATAAACGAGCAACTGTTACAATTAATATTTAAAAAGAAAACGAACGCGTTCAAACACTAAGTGAACTATTTTAAAAACCAAGGAATGAAGTGGTAACAATAGTTCTCGTTCGACCTCGTTTATAAGGGGTACCAAGAATTCTACACTAAGAGGCACAATATGGATTTGGCGGAGTATGAAAGCTGCAAAGGAAGCATTAATAAACTACAAAACATGTGCATAGAGAATATGCAGGGGATTGTGGACTTGACGCAGAAACTTGGGGATATCTTTGTACAGGCCACACAAAGCGCTGAAACGTAATGAATGGATAAATAAATTTATTTTAATAAGTATTTTTAATACAGGTCTGTAACCGAAATGGAGTGGGGGTCTGTATTCGAGGTAATGTAGTATCTATATGACAATAAAGTCCCCAAATCTAATGATTATTTATTAAAGTTTGACTCTATTTGTTATCAAATATTCATTTAAATCTGCATTGATAAATAATATACAAAAGTATGATTTCGTAAATCTTAACTTATCTTCTGAGTTGATAATATACTATAACTAACTATATTAATCATTTCATAAATGAATACTCAAACTTATTATGCAAAATTTTAAATTGTTAATTTTATAACATATTACTGATTACACTGTGCTGTTGTTTTATTATTAAATGTAAAATATTCAAATTGTTTTCGTTCATTTTTATTTCATAATAAACTGAACCAACAAACACATTTACAATCTCAAAATTTATTATATATGTCCCGCTTCAATTATGTTATTCATTCACATATGTCTGTTAGATTTATCGATTGGAGATAAAACTGAATTGGCTGATTGCTATAATTCATCATCATATATTCGTTTGGTAACTGTAAGTACAAAGAGATATTACAGATTGTATTTAACTCCAACTAACAAAACAGAATGCTATTAGATTCCGAGAGGTATTAATGTGACAGTGTTCGCAAACGCTTTGGTAGACACCAGTGGAAACTTCATCCCAACTTCTTAAATTTTAGTTAATTTTAGCTATTCTACAACCATTGGTATAAATATTCTGTGTTAGGAATGCTCTGATGATACTTATTTATTCTCAGATTAAGTCATTGTAACTATTGAGTCAATGATTCATTTTACTAGAGTGGTAATGGGATCAGTTCTAACTGAGAAAGGCCTTCAAGTTAATTGTTTCTAGTCGATTCGCACAATTTTAGATATTGATTACATTGAGCTGGAAGTCTCAAGTACTAATAATTGTCCATAGTTAATATCGTTAACTAACCCAAATAGCATGAAGAATCTTATATAAGCTGACGTTTATATAATTTATCTGAATGGAGATATTGATAGATATGAAAAATTAGTGGTTGGAACAGACTTTTAAACGTTAACGTAGCCTCCATCTTGGGACTCAACGAACATTTTTAACGCGACTATCTCCAATATTGGTTCGAAACCACTTTAGAGTTCAATTCAGTTTATTCAATTTTAATTATATTTCGAGTCTGTTGTAACTCCTTTAATAACGTCAATACAAGTGAATAAGTATAATGTGATATCATTATAAAATGCATATTCGAGTATTAAGTTAAAAGTTTAGGGAGCATCTGCTTATTTAGATCTCGAAGTTAATACCACAACGTTGTCTTCTGGTTTATAGGTGTACTAGGACTACAACAATCAGATCACTGCTCTCCACGCTGATTCAGTTCAGATTCAGTTCTTTGGCTATTCAAACAGAATCCCAAGTGCATACGTGCTTGATGGAACATAAATTACCTCATCTGCTTCAAATACTTACCAAGAACCCTCCATGTCATTCACCTTAACCATAAATTCTTTTTAATTTAATAATGGTCGTGTGCGTCTTCTCTGTGCTGACGTGCTCGAAAGTGACTGTGAAACGAATCTTAAGAGGTATGCGACTACAAATGACTCAACTTTTCAGTTCGATTTGATCATTCGTTTCTTCAAAAACGGATCTTTGGTGAAAGTAATGAACCAAAACGTTGGAGCTGCAACTGAGAGCTGCTTCAACGGAGCAATAATAGTAGTTTATAAATAATCGATGCAAATAACACTTGGTAAAGAAACAAAAACGTGTTCAATAAGTAATTAAGTTAATCTTGTTCTCAACATGAGTAAAACGGATCTGAACACAGTTACTTATTAACAGATTAATTTAACACATTAATTCGCGTATTCGTATTCAATCCCACTCAGTACCGAGCAGTTCTCTAATCTTGAAAGTTATTTAACAGCATTGAACGATAAATCACAAATGCTCATGTTTTATGAAGGGGATGTGCTGATAGATTATGTAAGCATTGACGAAATGTACATATCAAAAGAAGATCAGTTCCATAAAGAATCTAAATAAGCTATTTTGACAATTGGATTAGTATCAGTTTTGATTTGCTTATGTATAACTTTGGCCCCAACCATTAAATTAAAGGTTGCAATGATAAAACAGAGAATATAATTCAAAAGGATTATTCCAATAGTTGATCAGGATGATTTGTGAATCTAAGTAATTTTGTATATATATTCTTTGTCATTATCCTTGTATATATTATTTGGTCTGAAGGTGGAATGACGACTTGCAAGCTGGAACATAAATGGAAAACAATATTCATTCCATTCCAATGAAGTAAACAAGGTTCACGCAGGCCATGATCGAGACCGTGGCCGAGATAAACAAGGCGCGGCCCTCCAGCGGCGAAGAGGCCTACATGGCCTTCAACGGCATCAACTACCGCTACAACCTGTGGCTGTGCGTGGGAGACCACTACGGCTGCATTCCCCAGGAGGCCCACGACTACTTCCACAACATCTGGTCCAAGCAGTTCTGCGACGACCACCTCCTCTTCGCGGACGACATCAAGGCCGCCGTGCTGGAAAAGGCGGCAGGAGACCAGGGCCTCAAGGTGCTCCAGAAAGAGGTGCTCCAGCGCGTCCTGGACCTCCACCCGGACAAGCACTTCCACAAGCTGAGCCTCTCCCAGCACATCGGACAGCAGCTGAAGGCGGCCGCGAGGGAGCAGAAGGCGGAGGAAAAGAGGAAAGAGACCCAGAAGAACAAGGCGCTGGAGGTCACCGCGGACGAGATCGCCCGGTTCCTCCGCGATGTAAGCAGAGAGTGAGATATTTTGTGTAAGCATTACCTTCATAGTATGAGTTAGAATGTAGAATCGGTACACTCTAAACAATCGCCTCCGCGTTCAGAGCTGGAGAATCAATGCCTCGGATATGGCCCACTCCAGATACGGATCAGAAGTGGAGGCAAGTTAATTCGGGTCCAGGTATTCCACCTTGTGATACTCTATATGTGTAAACAGAACCCAGCGCTCAACTTTAATGCTCAATGAGATTCAACGGCAGTTCAGAAGAGAATGTAAGAACTCAAACGAAATAATGAATCTTATGCTAGTTATATGGCAAGGTTGCTAATAAGCCAACACTGCTCGGCCGCAGTTCGCACCACCGCACGGAGCTAGAATGAAGCGGTCGCTTCAGGAGGTGTAATTTGTAAATCGTGAAAGTAAAAACAAATTTCCTTTGAGTCAAAAGTCACACAACCATATTTCTGTAGCATTTACAGACTTCAATAATCTTCCACTTCAAGTTGCACCAGAATTAATGCCAGAAGCACCAGGTCAGAAAACCAAGCTACGTGGTAGTGCACACAACTCTTTGGACGGCGAACATTATACGTGATATAGTACACGTGTTGAAAGAATCTCCGATATTTTGGATATCGCAACACATTTGCAGTTACATACGCGGAGCTGTTTGAAATGAATCTAAAATAGCGCTATGTTAGACCAGCTAATTATTGGCTTAAAACTTTGTATTTCTTATGCAAAATGCAACTTTTAGAATATTCAAAATCGATACTACAACTCAACATGCTTTCACTCGACGCAGATAATCGCTTTTTGCGCGAGCTCTTTGAAGATGTCGTTGTTTCTTCATTTAACTCATTTTGTATCAAAACTGACGTCGACAACAAAAGAATTCGATTTGATCTTCAAATATCAGTTACAAATAGAGATATGTTATCGAGTGATGTCAGTGATCATGTATTTACAATATGTAATAATAATCATGAGAAATTTAGATCTTTATAATTATAAACAGCAACTCATGGTTTGATATTTATTTTGTTGAGTAGCTCACTGGCATAGTGAGAAAACGGCTGCGTGAGTAACTTATTACACACATTGGAACAAACAAATCGAACTAAACTGTAAACATACTTGGTTTAAGTAAATAATCATCTAACGTGGCGTTCGCTTGTACTATTTAGTATATCAATCTCTTATTTCTAAATTTGTATACAGAATTTTGAATGATTATAATTGTGTTTATAACGCGACTTAACTCATAAATAGACTAAACAATATTCATTCCATTCCAATGAAGTAAACAAGGTTCACGCAGGCCATGATCGAGACCGTGGCCGAGATAAACAAGGCGCGGCCCTCCAGCGGCGAAGAGGTCTACAGGGCCTTCAACGGCATCAACTACCGCTACAACCTGTGGCTGTGCGTGGGAGACCACTACGGCTGCATTCCCCAGGAGGCCCACGACTACTTCCACAACATCTGGTCCAAGCAGTTCTGCGACGACCACCTCCTCTTCGCGGACGACATCAAGGCCGCCGTGCTGGAAAAGGCGGCAGGAGACCAGGGCCTCAAGGTGCTCCAGAAAGAGGTGCTCCAGCGCGTCCTGGACCTCCACCCGGACAAGCACTTCCACAAGCTGAGCCTCTCCCAGCACATCGGACAGCAGCTGAAGGCGGCCGCGAGGGAGCAGAAGGCGGAGGAAAAGAGGATAGAGACCCAGAAGAACAAGGCGCTGGAGGTCACCGCGGACGAAATCGCCCGGTTCCTCCGCGATGTAAGCAGAGAGTGAGATATTTTGTGTAAGCATTACCTTCATAGTATGAGTTAGAATGTAGAATCGGTACACTCTAAACAATCGCCTCCGAGCTCAGAGCTGGAGAATCAATGCCTCGGATATGGCCCACTCCAGATACGGATCAGAAGTGGAGGCAAGTTAATTCGGGTCCAGGTATTCCACCTTGTGATACTCTATATGTTTAAACAGAACCCAGCGCTCAACTTTAATGCTCAATGAGATTCAACGGCAGTTCAGAAGAGAATGTAAGAACTCAAACGAAATAATGAATCTTATGCTAGTTATATGGCAAGGTTGCTAATAAGCCAACACTGCTCGGCCGCAGTTCGCACCACCGCACGGAGCTAGAATGAAGCGGTCGCTTCAGGAGGTGTAATTTGTAAATCGTGAAAGTAAAAACAAATTTCCTTTGAGTCAAAAGTCACACAACCATATTTCTGTAGCATTTACAGACTTCAATAATCTTCCACTTCAAGTTGCACCAGAATTAATGCCAGAAGCACCAGGTCAGAAAACCAAGCTACGTGGTAGTGCACACAACTCTTTGGACGGCGAACATTATACGTGATATAGTACACGTGTTGAAAGAATCTCCGATATTTTGGATATCGCAACACATTTGCAGTTACATACGCGGAGCTGTTTGAAATGAATCTAAAATAGCGCTATGTTAGACCAGCTAATTATTGGCTTAAAACTTTGTATTTCTTATGCAAAATGCAACTTTTAGAATATTCAAAATCGATACTACAACTCAACATGCTTTCACTCGACGCAGATAATCGCTTTTTGCGCGAGCTCTTTGAAGATGTCGTTGTTTCTTCATTTAACTCATTTTGTATCAAAACTGACGTCGACAACAAAAGAATTCGATTTGATCTTCAAATATCAGTTACAAATAGAGATATGTTATCGAGTGATGTCAGTGATCACGCACTTGCAATATGTAATAATAATCATGAGAAATTTAGATCTTTATAATTATAAACAGCAACTCATGGTTTGATATTTATTTTGTTGAGTAGCTCACTGGCATAGTGAGAAAACGGCTGCGTGAGTAACTTATTACACACATTGGAACAAACAAATCGAACTAAACTGTAAACATACTTGGTTTAAGTAAATAATCATCTAACGTGGCGTTCGCTTGTACTATTTAGTATATCAATCTCTTATTTCTAAATTTGTATACAGAATTTTGAATGATTATAATTGTGTTTATAACGCGACTTAACTCATAAATAGACTAAACAATATTCATTCCATTCCAATGAAGTAAACAAGGTTCACGCAGGCCATGATCGAGACCGTGGCCGAGATAAACAAGGCGCGGCCCTCCAGCGGCGAAGAGGTCTACAGGGCCTTCAACGGCATCAACTACCGCTACAACCTGTGGCTGTGCGTGGGAGACCACTACGGCTGCATTCCCCAGGAGGCCCACGACTACTTCCACAACATCTGGTCCAAGCAGTTCTGCGACGACCACCTCCTCGTCGCGGACGACATCAAGGCCGCCGTGCTGGAGAAGGCGGCGGGAGACCAGGGCCTCAAGGTGCTCCAGAAAGAGGTGCTCCAGCGCGTCCTGGACCTCCACCCGGACAAGCACTTCCACAAGCTGAGCCTCTCCCAGCACATCGGCCAGCAGCTGAAGGTGGCCGCGAGGGAGCAGAAGGCGGAGGAAAAGAAGAAGGAGGCCCAGAAGAACAATGCGCTCGAGGTCACCGCCGACGAGCTCGTCCGGTTCCTCCGCGATGTTAGCAGAGAGTGAGATATTTTTTCATAATCATTACTTTCATTGTTTGAGTTAGAACCTAGAATCGGTACACTCTAAACAATCGCCTCCGAGTTCAGAGCTGGAGAATCAATGCATCGGATATGGCCCACTCCAGATACGGATCAGAAGTGGAGGCAAGTTAATTCGGGTCCAGGCACTCCACCTAGCGGCACCCGCTATGTGTAAATGGAACTCGGCGCTTAACTTTTATGCACAATGAGGTTGAACAACAGTTCAGAAGAGAATGTAAGAACTCAAACGAAATGATAAATCTCATGCTAGTTATTTAGAGAGCTTGCCACTAAACCAACACTGCTCGGTCGCTGTTCGCACCGCCGCACGGAGCTAGAATGAAGCGGCCGCTGCATGAGGTGTAATTTGTAAATCGTGAAAGTAAAAACAAATTTCATTTGAATTAAAAGTTACACAGAGATATATCTACAGCATTTACGGAGTTCAATAATCTTCCACTTCAAGTTGCAGCAGAATTAATGCCAGAAGCTACTAGTCAGAAAACCAAGCGTCGTGGTAGTGCGCCCAGCTCTTTGGACAGTAAATGTTTAGCATGATAAAGAACATGCGTTGAAAGAATCACCGAAACTTTGGTTATCACAACGCACTTGCAGTTACATATGCGGAGCTGTTTGAAATGAATCTAAAATAACGCAAGGTTGGGCCGCTATTGTTGGCGTATAAATTTATGTGTTCCCACATACAACATGTAATGTTTTAGACTGTTCAAAATATGATACTACCGCTCAACGTGCTTTCACTCTAAGTGGATGTTCGCTTTTTGCGCCAGCTCTTTGAAGATGTTGCTGTTTCTTCAAGTAACTCATTTTGTATCAAAGCTGGCGTCAACGAAAGAATTCGATTTGATCTTCAAATATAGTTTAGATAATGGACATGTTATTCATACTGGCGTAAGTGATATCAGTGACCATGTATTTGCAATATGTAATATTACTCATGAGAAACTTATATCTTTATAATTATAAACAGCAACTCATGATTAAATATATATTTTGTTGAGTAGCTCACTGGCATATTGTGAAAAGGACTGAGTGAGTAACTTAATACACACATTGAAATAAACAAATCGAATTAAACAGTAAACATACTTGTTACAAGTTAATAATCATCTAATTTGGCGTTCGCTTGTACTTATTTAGTATATCAATCTCTATTTTTCTAAATTTGTATACAGAATTTTGAATGATTATAAACGTGTTTATAACGCGAATAATTCGTAAATAGACTAAACAATATTCATTCCATTCCAATGAAGTAAACAAAGTTCACGCAGGCCATGATCGATACCGTGGCCGAGATAAACAAGGTGCGACCCGCCAGCGGCGAAGAGGCCTACAGGGCCTTCAACGGCATCAACTACCGCTACAACCTGTGGCTGTGCGTGGGAGACCACTACGGCTGCATTCCCCAGGAGGCCCACGACTACTTCCACAACATCTGGTCCAAGCAGTTCTGCGACGACCACCTCCTCTTCGCGGACGACATCAAGGCCGCCGTGCTGGAAAAGGCGGCAGGAGACCAGGGCCTCAAGGTGCTCCAGAAAGAGGTGCTCCAGCGCGTCCTGGACCTCCACCCGGACAAGCACTTCCACAAGCTGAGCCTCTCCCAGCACATCGGACAGCAGCTGAAGGCGGCCGCGAGGGAGCAGAAG